>PVJS01011501.1:0-45654 GCA_004027185.1 Glis glis | reverse complement strand
TTTTTTTTTTTTTTTTTTGCGGTACCGGGGATTGAACGCAGGGGCGTTCTACCTCCATGCTACGCCCCCAGCCCTATTTTTTATACTTTATTTTGAAACTGGGTCTCACGAAGTTGTGGAGGGCCTCACTAAGGAAAGAGAGAGAGAGAGAGAGACAGGGAGAGAGAGAGAACGAGAGAGCTGAGGCTGGCCGCGAACCCGGATCCTCCGGTCTCCACCTCCCAAAGTACTGGGATTACAAGCGTGCGCCACCACGCCCGGCCTAGAGTGGGACATTTATGAATAAGCAGTGACAAGCTTAATAAAACTCAGGGATGTGACAAGTGTATAAACCAGAGAGACCTAAGTGACTTTCATATTGCTCAATGATTTCAAAAGTCCTCTTTCCCATTATTGTAGTATTATTAAAACTTGAAATGCAAATAGGTGATGATAATGCTATATAAGTTTAATCAAAGAAATGACCGTTGGGGGGGGTCTGCAGAATATATTTGCTGTATTGCTCTCTGAAGCTCTAATATACAATTATGTTTAAGGGCTAAAACTTCACACGCTTCAAAATGGACGGTCGCAAACTGTAGGGGACATGTTTTCCAAAGAAACGAGAGAATGAGAGTTCACTTTGAAAGGATGGTTTGAGGTGCGCAGTTTGAAAAAACCGGGTTGTTTCTCCTTAGAATGCGGTCTATCTGATGTGTCACCGCTCATCCGCAGGGCCGAGTCATGTGGCCACAAGCTGAATGCTGGGCTTCGTTGAACCAGGTGGACCTTATTTTTACAGCCTCACGTCCCGTTCACTATCTGTCATCACATGGACTTAATGCCGGGAACTGACAGCTTTCATATATTGATGGGCAAATGCTGGAGGATTCAGAAACTTGGAACTTGCCCAAAATCTCCAAATCTCACGAGTCCGTAACATCAGCCAGGAAAGTGTGCTGTTTTATAAAACATCCACAGCCTCCTATTTTCACATGGGATATAATAAAATACCACAGGAAAAAACTGCACTTTTGATATTTTAACATGTGACTATTTTGAAAGTTTCAGCACCTGGATTTAGAACCTCATTTAAATAGGGAATACACCTCTGTGAGACAGAATAAATTTCTTCAAATGTATTTGGTCCTTAAAAATTTACTTGAGAGTATTGTTTTATTCATTCTGTTTTCTTTCGTGCTTTTTTTTTTCCTCCTACATTTTTCTACATCCAGGATGCGCAGGAGGGAATATGGAATTCACTCACTACTTCAGAATGTCTTAACCTCTCAAATAAGCTTCCTGTCTATAGGGTCTTGTTTTCTTTTGTGACGAGTACACCAGCTAGAGTCACATATGTCTCACAGTAACTCAAAGGTTACTTTTTGCTTTGTGGTCTACTGATTTTTTTTCTCTCTCTCTCTCTCCTGTGAATGGAAGGAAGAAAGGCACACCACCATCCTGCTGGTTGTGTGTCTGGATGGAGCGTGTACAAATTCTCCCAGAATTATCTTGCCATATGAGCTGGGTGTGGTGGCACACGCTTGTAATCCCAGTACTTGGGAGACTGAGACAGGAGGATCGCAGGTTCGAGGACAGTCTCAGCAAGTAGTGAAACTCTCATCAACCTAGTGAGACCCTGTTTCAAAATAAAAATAAAATAAAAATAGGGATGGGGGTATAGCTCGGAGGTAGAATGCCCTGGGTTCAATCCCCAGCACCACACACACACACACACACACACACACACACACACACAATGATCTTGCCAATAGGGGTGCTTTGACTCTCTTCATCATTTCATGCAAACACTTCATTGCCCATTTTTATGACAAGAACTGGAAAATAGTTGAATGCATTAAAAAATTTCACACCGTCTTTCTAAAGTTCTACTCTGTGGGTCTGTGTTTAAGGTACAGATGTAGAACCAGGGTGCATTCACTTGAAATTCTAATGCTAAAGGAGAGGAGGCAGATTTCAGGATTTGAATAATTTCATTTAGGCAATAAAGGAATAAATCATTCTGCAACAGCTATTTTTCCTTGACGCGACTTTGAATTAGAAATTCGGTCTGTCTGGAGAAGCACTTAAGTAAATGCTGGCGATGCTGGTGTGGCTGATCACATCAGGGCAGCCGGTACTAGATTACCTGTGCGGCTGTGATGAAGGGGTCCGCACGTTCCCACGCCGAGATGAAATGCTGCCGCCACGCACTGTATCTTGTCATCGGCAAATGTCATTTTAATAGGACTACAAATCATCGTGACATCAACCACCTCAAACAAATCTTCTGGATATTTAAAAATGCCGATTTTCCCTGGAGGCCAATGAAAAATGTAAAACAAAGCAAAGCGAATGTCTCCGGCACGATGGAGCAACATTTAGAGAGTAGAACTTTCCACTTATTTTAAGCTGAAAACTAACTTCCATGGCCAGAGGACAAGTGATGCTGTGGCTTTTGAGACTGGATGATTAATTCCAAAACAACTTCAAGTCAACTCTAAAGGTGTGTGCTAAATGCATGGAGAAGGGTGGGACAGATTTTTTTTAATGGCAGGAAAATCAGAAAATGTGTGTGTGTGTGTGTGTGTGTGTGTGTGTGTGTGTGTGTGTATTGAAATCCCTTCACTCCCTGGAATATTCATCCCTTCTCTCCCTGGTATCAGTAAATAGTCCTAGGAAGGAAGGGATACTGCTTGCAAGAGTCATCAGACGACCTAGACTTTTGTAATGCATTTGTAGTTAAATCTGGCATCATCTTTTAACATATTTACTACTACTACTACTACTACTACTACTACTACTAATAATAATAATAATTTCTTGGTCACAACAACCTATGAGCCTTCTAAAAGGAGAGTTAAACAGTCCAGACTCCAAATTGTGAGAACATAAGTTAACCAACAAAAATCAGATAAGTACCCATGATTGTTCTGGAAGACTATGATAACTAACAAAAATGATTTCTGTTTTAAAAGATTCATCCTCTGTATGTTACACAAAAATGAGAGCTTTTAATATATCATAATTGCATTGCATATGTGATTTTTAGCACTTTAGTTATTTCAAATTACTAGGAACTTAGAAGAGAAAAAGAAGAGAGATTTGTTGAGTAAAAACTCAATTTGAGCCCAGGAGTAGTGGCACATGTCCGTAGTCCCAGTACTTGAGAGGCTGAGACTAGAGAATCACAGGTTGGAGGCCAACCTCAGCAACTTAGTGAGACCCTGTTTCAAAAAATAAAATAAGGCTGGGGGTATAGCTCAGAGGTAAATTGACCCTGGGTTCAATCCCCAGTACAAAAAAACAAAAACAAAAACAAAAAAGCCCTCAGTGTGATGTGTCTTTTCAGTTTGAAATGTCTTTTGAGTGCCCTTTGAAAAAAATGTGTTTAAGGCTGCCTTGAAAACACTTATTATCTAAGGAAGCCCTTTTACACCTTTTTCCAGTAAAGGCAAATATGAAGCCACAAATGCTGTGATTAGAACAGAAAACTCAGAGAAGCCGGGAGAGGCCTGTTGGAAATGGCCCGAGACTGAAGCTGAACAGCTCGGCTGGAAGTTCGCTTGGTGGGACACTAGATGTGACCACAGGCATTATCCAAATAAGGGCATCCCAAGTCTTGCTTATTTGGAAATTTTCAGAACACGAAAAGTGTTTATGATGTGTTCTGTCTACAGATGAGAGTCTGCGGTCACACTTTAAGCTATTTTGGGTGCAGAATTATTTTAGAGTTAATACGACAATGCCGTGTAAAATGGCAAAAGATTACTGAAAGCATAATTTCGCCGAGGTTTAGGAAGGAATGAAAATAGCCTATTTTTCCTACCGCTAAGGGTTCTCCAAGCTCCCTCATTTTGCAACCTAATCATCGGTGTTTGCACTCGCAAAAATAAAATATTCCTCCCCAAATAATTACAAGTAGGGAATCCATTATACTATCCTATATTTTTTTCTTTGAGCAAACATCAAAATGTTCCCCTTCACCCTTGTTTATTTTAAAATATACAAATCTCCCTGGAAAAACTATTTGCTTATTTCTTATCTTTTTTTTCTTAATATTCTGCAAACATAAGTTCTGCTTTTTCAGCAGTTTTCTTCATTGGGACCTGTGGGATCACATTAAGTTAGATGGAAACATTTCAACACTGAGCATACGGTATTTATTATTTACCTAAATGCCAAAATAACAGTCGGGGCAACTTTCTCCCACTGGTGAAGATTAATATAATATTATACTATGGAAATAATGATATGGTTTTGACTATCTTTTTTTTTTCCAGCCCCAAAGCCTAATGCAAATTGCCTGCTGACAACTGATTTTTCTTATCTAACCAACTCATAGAAACTTCATAACAACAGGCTTGGTGGCACATGCCTGTAATCCTAGCTACTCTGAGGCTGAGGCAGGAGGATCACAAGTTCAAAGATAGCCTGGTCAATTTAGTAAGACCCTATCTCAAAATAAAAAAATAATAAAGGCTGGGGATGTAGCTCAGAGGTAGAGTGTCCCTGGGTTCAATCCCCAGTACTGGGGGGGAGAAAAGGAAGGAAGGAAGGAAGGAAGGAAGGAAGGAAGGAAGGAAGGAAGGAAAAAAGAAAGAAAAAAGAAAAAAAAGTAATTATAACATCTTTCTAAAGTTATTTCTAATATGTTTTCTTGAAATCTTCCATATATATATATACATATACTTATACATATACATAAATAAAGAACCTCTGGTGGATTAATTTCTTAGCCTAAATACACATTAACTCTGACTACCAATACTGCACAAATTTTTTTTGCAAAGTAAAGTCAAACTTGTAATAATGTCTTTTTTTTTTAATTTTTAGCCACATCATTGTAAGAATGAGTTCCAGACTGTGTGGACTTAAGAAGTCAGCGTTACCTAGAACAGGATTAAGGACAGCCTCACAAGCACCAGCCGTGCTATTAGCAATGTATGAAGTGCAGCCCTTCGAGACTCTTGGAATGTGTTTGAACACCCTTCCTCAGGATTTCCTTCGATTCCTTCAAGTCAAGAGTAAAGTAGGAACAAGGTCCAGATTGACCACCTTTGTAGATTAATGAGCTAAACTTTCTTAGGAGGCTGCAGAGGGTAACTCAAATTTTGGAATTGGGAGGGCTGCAATTTTTTTTTAATAGAGCGGCTCTGTATAAAGTTATCACCTTCAGACCTATTATCCACTGATATTATCATTTCTAAAATGTTTCAAAATCAAGGACAGGCCTCAAATTCTTCCAACATGTTTAAAATCATTTCGGTAAAAAGCAGTGAAAATTTCATTATGGAATTGCATCTGTCCTTGTAACATTTGTGAATCTTCTAGGTGAATGTACTCAGGCTTTGTATCTAGAAATCTGGTTCATTCGCTCCTTAATTCTTTGAATATTTCTACAGGCCAGTCGTTGGGCTAGACACTGGCAAACACCAATGAGAAAGAACAGGCACCAACCCTACCCCAAATCATGGGCTACAGGAATGCAGCACCCCTCCTTTGACCTGTGTAACCTCTTAGTAATTACTTAACAAACTAAGTCTGAGCCGGGTGTCCTCCTGGGTAACAGGAGGATAACAAAGTCCCCACTGTGGAACTCAGAGACAAATTGACACCCAGCTGTCACTCAACTGATGAGAGTCATTATCATCAAAATTGCTAAATGTTGAGTTATCTGAACAAGATTTTCTTTGGGAGGAAAAGGAGGTGAAAAAGTGGAAGATAGTCCCTAAAACATTTTGAGTCTTCCACACCTTCAGGGCACAAAGGGCTGCGAAAAAGATGGCTCTATGACCAGCACCAACAGGTGCTTCCCATCAGTGCCATCACGGTGGCACCGACATCAGATAAGGTGACCAAACAATCTGTTAAGTGTATCTTTTATGAATAATTTCAGGTAGAAATGCACAAGATCACTTCTTAGAACCAAAATTCACAATTTGTCACAAAGGTGTAGCCCAAAGAATTGAGATAAAAAAAATCTGAATGGTATATTAATTTGTCTCTGGAGTTACATTTTTGTTAAGCATTGTACAGCTTAGAAAAATTTAATAAACCATCTGAAAAAAGAAATAGATTCCAGCTGACAGCATAGCCCAGAGGTATGTGCTCCCACGGACTGAGAAGTTAAGATGTCACAAAGCTCCCAACCCTTCCCCTCACCTTACCCTCTAAGTATTGGTTGTGAAGCAGAGTAAAGACACTGTTGAATTTAAATTTTAAATAGATTCATATGGAACAACATACTTATTTAAGGAAGTTTTTTTTTCTCCTCTCATTTCCCATGGAATCTACAGTCAAGAAACTGACATGGTCTTTCAAGAATCACGTGAAGCCCCTTCGTGCCAGCTGTATTTTCACCTGAACACAAAGCACAGCCTTGCAGAAACTTTAATTCCCACTGAAATGAGATTCTAAATGTTTCCCAGGGGGGTTAGTTAGTGGTAAGTTTTGCGATCTTCCTCCTGGGTCTTCCTTCCCTCCTTGATTATGATACCGTCCATGGCTTCAGACCTGCAGCCCCCCCCCCCAAATATCTGCTTATATTTGCAAGAATATTACTCTCAAATTTTCCATCTTTCTAATGCTCAATGATCTTTATGTAGGCATATTCTAAAAAGTTAAGTGCCAGGGGCAAAGGAAAGAATCATGTGAATAGATAAAGAACAGAAATTTAATAACCATTGTTCAACAGGCAATATTGTGCTTTTAGGGACAATGCAATCTCTTCTCTTATGATCATTTCTGTGTGTATGCACTGCCCCCCCAGGACTCTCTGTGCCCTGAAATCACTCAGATGAAGAAATTAACTCAACTTTGACAAAGAAGGAGAAAAGGGAGTAGAAGGCCAATACCAGTGTGTAGGTATGTGCAGTAGTTTGTATCTGGAGTCCCCACCCCCAAGGTGCATGTGGTAAAAGCTTGGTCCCCAGCTGCTACTGGGAAGTGTTAGGGACTTTAAATCTGATGGTGGGATCCTGAACTCTTCTTCTCACTCTTCAGTTCCTGGCCATGAAGTGAGGAGTTTTGCTCCACCTCACATTTCCACCATGATGAGCTATCATAGAGCGAAAACTCCAAGACTGTGAGCCCAAATACACCTTTTCTCTTTATAAAAGGTGTATACTCTTTACACAGTATGAAAGATTCATTTTGCTTGAAAGTTTCAATTTTGTTCCTTATACAGATTTCACTGACCATAAATAGATATATTTCAACAAAAAAGAAATGTTGCAAAACAAAGTAAAACTCTCTTCTCCTTCTTCTCCTTCTTCTCTTTCTTCTCCTTCTCCTTCTCCTTCTCCTTCTCCTTCTCCTTCTTCTTTTTCTTCTTCTTCTTCTTCTTCTTCTTCTTCTTCTTCTTCTTCTTCTTCCTCTTCTTCTTCCTCCTCCTCTTTCTCTTTCTCCTCCTCCTTTTTCTTCTTTTTCTCTCTCTTACTGGGGATTGAAGCCAGGGACATTCTACCTCTTGGTTACACCCCCAGTCTTTTTAATTTTTTTATTTTGTAACAGGGTCTCCCTAAGTTGCTGAGGCTGGCCTCAAACCTACAATCCTCCTGTCCCACGTTCCCAAGTACTGGGATTACAGGTGTGTGCCACCACACCTGCTGACCATCTCTTGAATTCACTATTTTTCCTTTGCTCCAAAAGCACATATTTGGTTCTGCTTCAGTACAGCCTATGCCTCGCACCCAAAAAGCTTCATGTAAGTTGAAAATCACTTGTTGGAGTGCACCATGCACTTAGATGGCTGCCTCTCCAAGACACACTGCACCTCCCATGATTGCTTATTACTGAACACACGTCCATGATACCACATCTCACACAGGTCCTTCTTATCACTCCATTTGCACAACCCTTACAACTTCACAGGTGGGTGGTTTCTATCCACAGGGTCTCCTAACCAGGTTCCCTGGCATCACACCACCACCATCACCACCACCACCACCACCAATCCATCAGCACAAGGCATCATACTTAGAAAATAGGCATCAAGTTCATAAATACTACTTTTATCATCTTACTCCCTCCTCAGGAGACTTCCCTCACTCTCACCTATGCATTTAATAAAAATTCCAAACCTGAGCTTAAATAACTGAGATTCAACCTTGCCTGTCGTTCTGGTGAGCTCAGCCTTTCTGAACATGCATCACACTTCCCTGCCCCCATGTTATTGAAGCTGGCACTAATCCCCCATCTTAAAATTCTCTCTCTACTTGTTCTCTGAGAGTTGAAATCCTTCATACCCTTTAAGGTCTAGTCTTACCCCCAAACTGAAGAAAAGGCTTTTTCACTCTTCCCAATGCTTTCTGATAGTCACTTCAGAAGTGCATAGCATTCTCCAAAAAAGTTACAAATATTTAATTGGTGAGTATCAGAATCTTATACAATGATATTTAGGAAGTTCCATTCCTCCCTATTTTCTTACACTGTTAAGATTTAATTTTCTAAACTATTGCTGTTAATAATTAGACTAGAAAACAAAAGTTTAAAAGAAAACCAGAATATGGTAGAGGAAACATAACAGAAACTCTACTAACACCAAGTAATTGCCCAGTTGCCTTTTAATTACCCCCCCCCAATACAACTGGGAGCAGTCAAAACAAATACATTGTCTCCAGGTGTTTTGGTATAATCCCATTGGCCCTGATAGGAAGAATAGTGGAGGAGATAATGGAATTATCCAGACCAATGGGAATCAAGAAGCCAGGATGGAAAGCAGAAATGAGCCCATCGATTTGAAGTCACTCACAGCAGGATGGTGTGATGCTTTCAAGAACTATTTTGAAAAGTGATTCGGGTTTATTAGTAATACAGATTTAATTCTTATAGGATGGACATTCAATGGATAAAAAAGACATTTCTAAGTAATTAGAATTGCAGAAAGAAGATACCGTTAAATTCATTCATTCATTTCAAAAATTCAGTGAGGACCAGAACATGCACAATTCCTACTATCCTGTATCTTAGAATCTGGAAATTGTGTTGTAGCTGAGACAGGGGGATGAGCTCTTCTAAAACAGTAGCTGGTAGTTAATTACAGATTTGGGTCCCTTAGAAAATAAATCCTTCTCACTTCTTAGAGAAGTGAAATTTGATTGTGCTATGTCCTAATATTTATATTAATGTTATCTATTAACTGTCCTTCCCACACTACTTCCTATATATCATTCATTTACTATTTATATAATGTGCACCCAAATGAAATATACAAAGTGTTTTAAAAAATGAAATGAGAAAGAAAAACTGGTTTACTTTTTATATAATGTGCACCCAAATGAAATATAGGAAGTGTTTTAGAAAATGAGTGAGGTAGAAAAACTGGTTGTGTAAAAATAATTCATTTTCTTGAGTAGTAGTATATTCATTGAACAAGCACTTTTATATTACAATGTTATTTTGCTCTTTCCATCAAAAGATAATCCTAAAGCACATTGCAAGCCTTGATACAAAATCTTAATAAGCTTCTTCAAATTAAGGAAGATTTATACTCTATATACATATGTAAAGATATGCAAACATATACATGTATATACATGCATACATATATAAAGATGTACATAGCTCTAACACATAGCTGGCAGTATCTTCAAGGAGAAAAAAAACTGTCCTAAATATGCTAATCGTAGGTCATTTTCTTTTCACAGTAAGTCTTTTGGTTTCATTATCTTTAATGACTACTATATTTAATAAAGATTTCCAAGAGATGATATTTAATGTCAGTAAAGACATGGGGAAATGGATACTTTTAGAGACTGCTACTGGAAATAAAATTGATGAAAACTTCCTGGAGAACAAGTTGGCAATATAAATGAAAACCTTTAAAATGTGTATATCATTTGATCTATTAATTTCACAACTAGATATTTATTGAAGGAGTATCAATATACAAAGATGTATTTTCAAGGATATTTATTGTAATGTGGCCTACAGTAGAAAAATCTAGACTTCCTCTATTTCTGATAAAGCACACTATGATAGTCATAGAATGCACTAAATTCCATGCATCCATTAAAATCAAGACATAATGTATATTTGTTGACATGGAAAGATGTTCAGTATTAAGTGAAAGAGGGACTTTTAAAGAAGGTAATAATAATAATAGTAAGGGGTATGTGTGTGTGTGTGTGTGTGTGTGTGTGTGTGTGTATTGGGATTGAACTCAGGGTCATTCTACCTCTGAGCTACACTCCCAGCCCTGTTTTGTTTTGTTTTGTTTTGAAACAGGGTCTCCCTAGGTTACTGAGAGTCTCCCTACACTACTGAGGCTATCCTCAAACCTGTGATCCTCCTGTCTCAGCCTCCCAAGTACTGGGATTACAGGCATACGCCACCATGTCAGGCCAAATAGCTACAATTTATGTAGTTCTCACTACAAGAAAAGCACATGTCCTTGTACTTTATATACAGAAACTGCTTTGAACCTCATTGGTATTTTACCTTATTTATCAATGAAGAAACCAAGTCTAGAAACCTTAAGTGATTTGCCAAAAATAAAATATCAAGTAAATGACAACTGTGGGCTTTAAGTTTAGGCAGTCTGGCTACAGTGTCCACATTTTCCATCTCTCACGCACAGTACCATGCTTGCTTCCGGTCTCACAAAGAAGCTCTTTCATTTCTCCTGGTAGAAAACACAAATAATACCTCCCAGGTTTATTAAAGTAACACTGTTTAGTGCTTTCTGGTTTTCTCTCCAATAGGCAAACTCAAAAATCTCTACTATGGCAATGTAGGTATGTGTAAATAGGTCTTTTCTTTTTTTTTTCTCTCCAGATATCTCTCCTCTCCCTCTCTTCTCACTCCTTCCCACCCTTCCTCCCTTTCTTCCTTCCTTCCTTCCTTCCTTCCATCCTTCTTTCCTCCTTCCTTCCTAAATAACTGTGCTCCAGTTTATCTGTTGACTTACAAAAAGTATCTTACAAATAGATTGCACAATCTATGCACAGCTCCCTTCTAGTAAGCCTGTAACCCTACACGTGCTTTTCGGAAAAGCTACGTTTTCAGGGACTGAAACTTTAGCCACTACTGCACGCTGCTCTTGTCTGAGCTCTGCGATTGCTTCGTTGTTTCTCCCCTGAGGATTCAATGGATTTGGTTCAAGCACTATTGAACGTGATGCTGTATTAATTGCCCTGGAGGGTAGCGAGGCCTTTGAACTGTGGCTGTGAGGGATATTTTGCTGCAAGACATGTGTCAGCACTTGGCTGGTTAACTCTGGGGCTCGGCTCTGCAGCAAGCTGGGACCAAGGATCTGGAAAACTACTTTGCATCCTAATCTTACATCTGTTTTCCATCATGTAGTGAGATTGACTGGCCATTCGAACAGGGAAGCGTCATTCTGGAATAGCCAGAGTCTAAGTACAAATATTGTACTGTCAAAGGATATTAAGAATTTTCCATCATTTGTTCAAGTTCTCTCAAACAGCTGGCACACATAGGTAAGTAGGTGATGCAATGGATTAATTGCCTGACCTCCCACCCCAAGAGGAATTGTCTGCGTGTAAGTTATATGTCAGCATTATGGTACCAAAACTTAAATTGAAGATGATCTCCCTGCTTGCAACGAAAATAGAACCTCATTTTTCATGGGCCTAATTTTGAACCCATTCTAGATTTCACACGCTACTCAGAGCTCATTCATACTCAGTTTAAATACAGTTACATCCCAAATGCACTCGACGCCTTTCGTTCAAGGAACACAGAGCGATTGATTCACCTGGAGCAGTTTCTCCTTTCCTTCAATCCTCCTGAGTAGTAGCTGACATTCCCATTGCTGCAGATGCAGATGACTGAAAAATGTTGACAATTGCATACTAAATCAATGGTTGTAATTCCCAATTATAGGATGGAGCTGTAATTCGGTACCTGGTCCTCTAAATAGCAGATCAGTCTTATTTCCTCTGGATGCTATATCCTCTCAAACAACACTGGTCAGCTACTCCTTCATTGACTCCCAGCTTCACAATGGCTATTGATGCTCTTCATGAATGCATGTGATATAATAGGGAAGAATACAGAAAATTCTTTCTATTGAAATGTTACTTGTAGCTGGGCATGATGGTGTGCACCTGTAATCTCAGTACTTGGGAAGCTGAGGTAGGAGGATTGCAGGTTCAAGGCCAGCCTCAGCAACTTAGTGAGACCCTGTTTCAAAAATAAAAAGGCCTGGGGGTGTAGCTCAGAGGCAGAATGCCCCTGGATTCAATCCCCAGTACCAAAAAAGAAAAAAAAAGTCAGCTGTAAGAATCATTTGTTCTTAAAGTTCTGTGAAAAAAAAATAAATGTAAAACTAAGCATTGATTATCTTTCCACATGCCTCTTTAAAACTGGGTCCCTACAATATCTGCACACCTCTTGCTTTTTGGAGAAAGGGAGATAGGGCAAAGGTCAAAAACATTGGACACCTAGGTTGGTTTCATAATTTGGCCACTGTGAATTGTGCTGCTGTGAACTTGGGTATGCATATATTACTGTTGTTTTCTAGTTTCAATCCCTTTGGTGTGATACCCAGTAGTGGAATAGCCGGGTCACATATGAGATTATACCAACATCATCCTCAGTACTACATGTGGGGGGAGGAGGCGGGGGGAGGGACACCAAGAGCTGTGTGCATGTATGTTAACACCAAACTGATATTCATTGTGATGTGAGACTACAATGCACCAATAAAAACATATAAAAAATAAAATATAAGCTTCCATAAAAAAATACATTGGGCCTGGAAAGGGCACATCCACAGCATGTGCAGCGGGAGAAAAGTGCCTGTTTGTGTCACTAAAACATTTGCCTTGGAAACCTTAAGCAGCGAGCTGCACCTTTCTTTTTCTTCAACTTTTAACTTTTCTTTATAATTGATTGACTGGTTAGCAGATTGAGCTGTGGAAATGCCACGGTATTGACGCCTGCGACAGCACTGACAGAACATGTTGAAAACTGTGCCGCTTTGCTTTATTATTATTATTTTTGAACTCCGGGTTTGATTTTAGCAAACTCTTTGCAAGCTGGGATCTGGTGCACGAAGGATCTACATATGTTCAAGGCTGGTCCTTGTGTAGTTGGTGGTAGAAAGCAGTTCGGGGGACGGTTTTAAGTCTTTGGTGCTTTAAGTAGCCAGTGCTGTCAGAATTCTGAGGTGTGTAGTTCATCTTTCTTCTTCTGACCTTTTCTGGGGCCTTTCTAATCCAGTTTGGGGCAAAGGCTTCATTCATTCAGTGTTGGCACTCAATTACTATGGCTCAGTTGCAAGGACACATGGTTTTCCAAAGGCCATCCACTCAGTTACGCAACCACTATTTATTGAGCTCTTTTCTGGTGCAAATGTGGGGAAGGAAGTTTATCTCTATGGATATGACCATTTTGAGAGAAGCCATGATCTGGTTATAATACAAACTAGTGTCCATCCAATTAGTAAAATGATACTAAAAATGTTGAGAGAGATGAGAGAAGATGCATTTGAGCGTACTTCATAATTCTAAAGCACTCTCACAGAGCAAGCTACTCTTCCAAAGTAGAAATGATTATCAAAAGAAGAGCTGAAAATCAGAAAAGTTGCACAGATTGATCTCAACACTGATCTGTACTCTGAGGAGAGTGCATCTGCTATCTGTGGTTTAGGTTCTTGCCTTAACAGCACCACGCCGGCTTAATGGGAATAAAGCATAGGTTCGGCTTCTACCTTTACCACCTCCAGGGCAAAGCGCATCCCTCTCTGAGCCTGACTAACTTTGCTGGTGTATGAGAACAACATAAGTTGCCCTAGATAGCACTGTGCACATTGAATTAAACAGTGTTCGTAAAAGACTCAACAAAAATAGATAGGTACGTCTCAGTAGATGGTTTCTATCGTTTTCTCATTACAATGGTTGTGATTACTACTATTATGATATGTTACCATTAACAACAACAACAAAAATATAGCCATAGCTTCTTTTTAGCATTAAAGAACACAGTTTGTATTAGGGCTAAATTTATGATGATTAAACACTTATTTTCTATTTTAAGCAGTTGTGACTTTAAATGGAAATGCAAAAGTTTCCAGAGAGGATATATATATATATGTGTGTGTGTGTGTGTGTGTGTGTGTGTGTGTGTGTGTATGTATATATGTATATGTGTATATGTATATATATATATATCACATCATGGAATGTCTAACATAAAAATAATTCTTTCACAAAATATTTAACAGTGAAGTAATTCCAGAAATATTTCCAAATACTTGAAAGACTAAGATTTAGCATACTGTTCAGCTTTTTATTCCCTTTCAGGTAATGTTTTATTTATTCTACTTAACTATAATATTTGCAATCTGAAATTAAAAGTATATGGAGATGGCAGTGAGTCATAGGGCAAGCTAAAATATGTTAAATTAAATACAAATTTACATGTTAAATACATGTAAAGTGCAAAACTGCATGATAAATTAAACACATCCATGTGGATGTAAACTGTATAGATGTGTACATATCATTGTCACATGTACCATACATGTAGAGATCATATAATACTAGGAACAAAATGGGTCTACCGTGTGCTCTTCACTGGAGTAGTAGTAAGAACAGAGGTGTGAGGAAGAAGGTCAAAGTCCGAGTAAAGCAAATAGGTATTGTGCACAAAAGAAAAAAGTGTTTATTGGCAAAAGGAATTGGACAGCTTGAAGGATCAACACTGGAGTCATGGTGAAGGTCATAATGATCGAGCCTATGATGAGCATGTATATTTGTCTTTATGATCTCAAATATTTTATTATTTTAATGCACATTTATTCTTCAATTCTCAATTAAGCCAATGGAAAGAAAGCAAATCCAGGAGTAGCTGTGGATTAAGAGAAGTCTGTGGGTTGAGAGAAGCCTTACCCAGCACACCCCATAGAGGCGTCTTTGTCCAAAGCTGCCCTCTGTGACCCGGAGGTGCGTCCCATCATCTGTCCCCCTTAACACTGTATTGTTCTGCATTTTTATAACTCGTTATTTCATGGCACATTTTTTTCATACATGGTCCTATAGTTTATTCCACTTACTTCTTACAGAAACATTTGCTTTTGTTTGTTTGGGTTTTTTTTTTTTTTGGTACTGGGGTTTGAATCGAGGGGCATTCTACCTCTGAGATACACCCCTAGCCCTATTTTATTTTTTATTTTGAAGCGGGGTCTCCCTAAGTTGCTGAAGGTCTGGCTAAATTGCTGAGGCTGGTCTTGAACCTTCGATCCTCCTGTCTCAGCCTCCCAAGTACTGGGATTACAGGTGTGCACCACATGCCTGGCTTACAGAAAATTTATATAAAAGAGAGCAAAATTCAGAGAAGTGAGTGGATTTCACTGCTCCCCAAAATGACAATTCAAAAATTCTTTCTTTTATACTACAGCTGTCTCTGAGATGGAATCAGATCAAATTCTAGTAATCCTTTCTCATCCTAGCAAAACAAAAAAAGGCACATGGATAGAGAGCCCCTACGGCTGCACTATAGTAATATAGTAAGTACTACAATAGTAACTGCAATAAACTTTTAAAGTGTATATTTATAAAGCATGCAGTTCTGTGCCCAGATCATAGTAAGTACAATATGAGTGTTCATTAAATAAAAATGAATAGAAAAATTTTGAGCGTAGCAACGGAACTATTTCAGAACTCAGAATGGACTGATAAAAATAAAACCATTCTTAAAACTCAACAATCTAAGGGTATAAAGTTTCAATTATGTAAAATAGCTAAGTTTTATGTGTCTACTCTAGAACATAGTGCCTATAGTTCAAAAGACTATATATGACACTTAAAGTTTTGCTAAAATGGTAGAACTTAATGATAAGTGTTTCTATTATTATCATCATCAAAAAAGTAATAATAATAAATGAAGAAGGCAGGAGGAAATTTTTGGAGATGATGGTATAGCTTTAAGTGAAGACTTCACGGGTTCATTCTTATCTCCAAATCATCAAGTTCGCATGCATTAAATAGCTACAATTTTGTATGTCAATCTTACCTCAATAAAGTGGTTAAAAACAACTCCAGGAGGTCGTATGCACAACTTCTTAAAGAAGAACATGGAAAAATGTTTATATGGCTGTCTACCCACTTCCACTAAGGGCCAAGTGCTATTTATGTAAAAAAAACGTAGCACTGAATTCTAAGTGGGTAAATTTTTTTTAGAAATTGCAATATCACTGTAGCTGAAATCCTGCTTGTAAGCTGGTAGTGACTCTTCTAGGATACCCACCTGGTTCTAGTCTGACAGTTCCCCAAGGACCCTTTCTAGAACTAAACCCTCAGTAAAACCAGCTCATCTGGAAAGACCATTGCCACACACTTTGCAGAAGCCTCACAGCTCCAAGGAACCAGTAGCTTATCTTCATTCTACCCCTGCCTCAGACACAGCTTCCAAAAAAGTGCACATAAATACTCTGGTCCAGGCAAGTGATTCTTGGGGAAATTATCTGGTGCTTTTCTGTACACTTTATCACATTATTCTCCAAAGAGATAGACCATCTTCTTTGTCCACTCAGATAGCATCCATCAGTCAAGTCCTGGGTCAAATCCCACACACCTCCTTCCTTCGAACTTTAGCCTGGGTAGCAGAAAGTTGTTAATTTTCAAATCCTAGGTCAAACCGTTTACTACTATGTGGCCTTGGAAAAATCACTTCCTGCTATGATTGTGAATTCTATTCTCTACAAAACATGAAATATCTACTTAGAATACATATATATGGGTTACTGAAAATAAAAGTTAAGCAAATACTAGGAACTCAATAAATGATACTTTACAAGATATAATTCAAGGAGCATGATCTTTCCAGCTGTTCAGAATTTATCTTGCAGCCAGACTTGTGGTTCAGGTCTCTAATGCCAGGACTGGGGGCTGAGACCAGCCTCAACAACTTACCAGACTGCTTCAAAATTAAAAATAAAAAAAAAAACATAGATAGGATGTAGCTCAGAGGTAGAATGCTCCTAGGTTCAATCCATATGACCTCCCAAAATATTATCTTGCATTATTTTTTTGGCATTTCTTGTTTCATACTGTGGTGGTTTTAAAATATATCTGCAAACTCTTTGACCTTTCATCCATCAAGAGATTGAGCGCAATTCCTTCCCTTGCAAGTGGGGTGAATGTGGACTGGCCTTTGTGACTTGCTCCTAGTGAACAGAATGGAGTGGGCATGACATGCTTTGATCTCCGAAGTCTGCTCACAAAGGGCGATAGAACTTCTTCCTGGCTTTCTTTCTTGTAAGGCCCTTTGCCCTTGGAACACAGCCACCATACTTGGAGGAAGCCCAGGCAACTTGGAGAGGTGGATGTGGAGGGCGACTGAGGCTCCTGACCTTCATTCCCTGCTGCTGACAGTATGGTTGGTACTGTCTTGCCAGCCATGTGAATGACCCACCTTGCAAGCACATTCTTCAGTTCATGGTTGAGCTGCTCCTCTTGACAGCAAGCAGATCAGACACCAGCCTTCTCTGACAAGCCCTGCTCATACCACAAAATCAGGAGCAAAGTAATGTACTGTTTTAGTTTAAGGCCACTAACTTTTGAGGCTGTTATACCACAATAGATAACAGTACTTATATTAAATGTCATGTGCTGGAAGTCACTACCTCATATGCAGGTGTCTAAATATTCTGGGAGAATTTAAACATCTGTATGGATCTGTGTTGCTAGGGTTTGAATACGGTTCGTCTTCCTGACCTTATGCAGGAGTTTCATCCCCAAAGTCTATGCTAATGCTATTGAGAGGGTGGGAACTGAGTCTGGCTATGATAGTTAGAGATGGAGACTTGGGGAAAGGATTAGATTAGATGATGAGGCTGGAACTCCCATTATTGAATCTTGGTGTTTTGATAAGAAGAGGGAGAAAAATCATAAAGACCTAGAAATATGCAAACACTCTTGTTATGATGTGATGAAGCCAAGATGACTCTTACCATAGGGTGACATATTCACACTTCCAACTCCCACCACTGGGAGCTAAATAAACTTCTTTTCTTTATAGCCGCCATCACGTATTTCTTGATAGTAACAAGATGCAGAGTAATATAGACACTGAGAGCTTAATAGATGCTTTGACATTATTAATTAATTTAATTGACTTGGACCTGCTCATGTAACCAAGGGAATTGGTTTTCACTTTGTTTGGATTTAACAGGTATTTATGGCTAGAAAAATAGGGCATTACAGCAAAAGTGTGAAGTTGCAATTTCCTCCTTTGAGATTCTTATTTTGAAGTAGAGGTGATCAAAACAACTTTTAAGAAGCTGTTACTTAAGCCCAAAGTTACATTTTACATGATAGAAATTGCTTGTCACCCTGAAATATTTGGAAGAAAAATACATATCATATTGGAACTTTAAATTGGTAGAAGTGCCATTTTCCCATGACAGCAACTGTCTTTTTCATGTACCAGCTTTGGTTGCTCCCCACTGATTCTATGACAGATTTGGTATCCCAAGTTTTAAAAGATGCGGAACAAAATATAACCTTCTGAGTTGATTAATTCTGAGATCTGGAATATGAGTACAACCCACTGAGGTTGGTATTATGAAGTCTTAGAAATCCTATACTTTCCATTAGAGTAGGAGATAGAAAGAAGTAGGGGCTACTTGACCATTATAAATTTATTAATTATTTCTGTCATCTTCAGGAAGAAAGGAATATAAGGTAAAGGTAGAAATTCTGTTTCTTATTTTAAGTAATAATGAAAATATTGTGTAAGAAATATAAGTAGAGTTATGTAAATAGTCAGTGGTCCAGAGGTTTTCAAAGGATAGTTGCTAGGGGTAATGGACCTACTTAGAAATGATGCTTATGAGCTGGGCATGGTGGCGCACGCTTGTAATCCCAGTACTTTGGGAGGCGGAGACCGGAGGATACGGGTTCGCGGCCAGCCTCTCTCTCTCTCTCTCTCTCTCTCTCTCTCTCTCCTTAGTGAGGCCCTCTGCAACTTCGTGAGACCCGGTTTCAAAATAAAGTATAAAAAATAGGGCCAGGGGCGTAGCGCGGAGGTAGAACGCCCCTGCATTCAATCGGTACCGCAAAAAAAAAAGAAAAGAAAAGAAATGATGCTTATGCCACAAGGAAAAGTGAACATTGAGTTGCAACAGCCACAAACCCTTCAGATAGTTCCAAGGAGACAAAGATGTCCAAGTGGTCCTATTAAGCTTTCACATCTCCCCAGAGACCTGAGCCACATTTTTGAGTAATTTTCTATGCAATGTAGACCTTAAGATAGAGTCAGCAATCTGGATAATTTGGGCAAAAGCAGAATTTGGGCTGGAATCATCCTTGCAACTGTATGTAATTGTCTTTCAGCTGGGTAACCTGATTTTAGATCATCATTGCTTTTCATTAAAATGAAGAGACAAGTTGTATTAATTATATCTAAACTATTTCTTTGTGAGGACAAAAATATTCATCTATTGAAGTCACCAATCAAAATCCATTCACAGATCTATACTGTGATAGTTTTTTGTTCCCTGACTCTGGTATGAATGGGAAGCTCGTGAAATAATCTCTGAGTGAAGGATGAGGAAGAGAAGAAGAGGGAAGAAATTATGTATAGGAACATAATCTAATTTATAAAGCAACTGGTACTGTAGAAAGTGTAGAAAGGGTTTTAAGCAAAGGTCGGAAAAGGTAGTGTTTTGTCTAGTTTTGGAAAATTATAAATCAGGAGACCAGGATACTGAGAAGGACTAGTTACAAACTTGCTTTGGCATGCTGAATATTTACTTTCTTCTCTTTTTCTCAACTGTCTAGTGACTACTAGCCTAGGAGAGAGCTAGACTTCTTCCCTGTATGAATAGAATTCTATGTTAGCTTCAACAGGAGAAAATGGAAGAATTTCTATATAGGTTTAGAATGAAAATAACAAATGAACTCTACTTCTTAAGAACAGACAAATATCCATGACTACTGTGAATTTCCCATACCCTCCGAACGGCTGAAGTTAAACATGAATACTACCAGTCTGGGATTTATTCTGCTTCTTATACTTAGACAATCTTGTACCCAAAAAAGCTAGTTTTTAAAGAAAAAGAAGCTAGTTAAACTTTTCAAATCCCAACTGTCAAACAATACATTTATACTAACTTTAGAAATGTACTTTGGCAACCATTTACCAAGACAGCTTATTTGAGGGACACTTAACAAGTCAATTGCAGAATAAATCCGACAGATGAAATACGAGTGCTCTGCCTGACTTTGTCTTGTGAAGTTGCCTTGTTATAGAATTTTTAAAGCATTCTTGGAATTTTCAGACCTTGAATTGATTTCCATGTTGATATTTAATCTGATTAAGTTTAAACCATCTGTCTATAAACATTTGGTAATTTTTTTCTCTAGCTTTTAAAAAACCAGATATACAAGAAGTAAAATGTAATAAACCAACTTGTGGTAATTTCATTATATTGTGGTATTTTAGGATCATTTATTGCTTATGGGAATTTAAGCCATTTTAGCAAACACACACACAGTTACACACACACACACAGTTACACACACACACACATACACACACACACACACTTACTTGAGTACTTTTTAAAACTTTCATAAGATTTCTTCTTCAGGACAATACTAACAGATTAGACTTTAAGAGCCAATGAGAACCAAACTCAATTTCAAATTACACTTACACTTCCTTATCTCAGTACAAAAGCAATTTTATATAAAATATCACATAGGCTAATGCGTATTGACATTAAAATCCTTTAATGCACTCCCATTTTTAAGAAGAAATAGCTCTATGATAATGAGTACATTTGAATTTTTATTTTTAAATGTCTATATTAAAATATGCCTTTTTAATTTTCTTATAAATACATACTCAAACCAGGCGTGGTGGCACACACTTGTAATCCCAGTACTTGGGAGGCTGAGAAAGGAGGATCACAGGTTCGAGGACAGCCTCGACAATGTAGTGAGATTCTCAGCAATCTAGTGAGACCCTGTCTCAAACTAAAAAATAAAATAGGGCTGGTGGTGTGGCTCAGATGTAGAACTCCCCTGGGTTCAATCCCCAGTACCAAAAATAAATATTTAAATAAATAAATAAATAAATAAGTAAATACATACATACATACATACATACATATGTACTCATTCTAAGTTGATAGTATTGATAAAATAAGGCTAAGGAATATTCAAAAATACCTTTTTGAGCATGTTTGCAGGTGCACATGTGCAAATGGTAGACAGAGATTTCAACTAACAGCATCAAGTCAAATGTCAGAATTATTTTTTCTTTTAAAATCTGGCTCATGCTGTGGTCATTTAGTGGGTTATAAAATGACTTCTAGGGGGAGATTGCTGGCCTCTTTTTGACCTAGAAAAAGTTATAGTTTCAGAATTCTGTTTCACCTGGTAGGAGTCTTTGATAATGGATGGGTTTAGTGTTTCCCAGGAAGAATGGGGAGGGGGGGAACATTATTCTTAAATATACTTTGAAAAATAACAACCTGCAGGCTAAGAAAAGTCATAAAATGGAAAACATTGCCATTCAACTGAGTAAAAATGACTTCACTCTTCTCCAAGAATATTATTTGTATTTATTTTCATGTTAGAAAGAAAAAATAGCTACCACCCTCTGCACTAATAATGCATGTTAAGTAATTCCAGTTTTTAAATGGTATTAACACCCACACAGAATTCATACCTCTATTTGTGAACAAACATTTTCAGGGATCATTACTCAGAAACAATTTGAAATATAAAGTGATAAGTAAAAATAACACCCACAATTTGTGTATTTCAGTCATTTTATGTAACCTTTTCTTTCATACCCACCTTGTGTTTCTTTGTCAACCGACAGTGCCAAGCATTTTAAAAAAAGGAATTGTTATTTTATTCTATTCAAATAGCTGCTTATTTGATCTTATAAGTTTTACCTAATCTACCTCATACTTAAAAAAAAATCCTTTTCAAAAAAAGGACAATAGTAGCCAGTCGTGGTGGCACACTCCTGTAATCCAGTACTTTAGAAGCTGAGACAGGAAGATCATAGGTTCAAGGCCAGCCTCAACAACTTAGCAAGGCCCTCTGCAACTTAGTGAAGCCCTGTTTCAAAATAAAAATAAAATAGGGCTAGGGGTGCAGCTTGGAGGCAGAATACACCTGGGTTCAATCCCCCAATACCACACACACACAAAAAAGGACAATGGAAAATTATTTGTAAATGAAAGGAAAATGATGACCAAGGGACTTATTGATTGGGAACGTCTGTAAGTCTCTAACTTCATCTCTGTACCATCTTCTACCTTAATACTTATTTCCCTTTAGGTCCAAAATGGAGATTCTACAGTTATTATACCCCACAGTTCCCAACCCTGTGTCCCTACCAGAAGGCCTTTCTTCTTCCTGCTCTTCCAGACACTACAAAACAGTAAAGTCTGTTTCCTCCACTAACATGCCCTGTGTGTCATCATTCTCTTGCTAATCCCTAGTCTTTCATCCCCTTCCTGCCATCTCTCCTCCTGCACCTGTGTATGTGCCCTAGCTCCTCCTTGCATTTCTTGTTTCCCATTTCAATTTCTTCCTACTCATTATGTACCTGATCGAGTCAACTCAGTTGTAAATATAAAACTTCTCCTTCTATCCTGCTAATTCTTCGTCTATTATCTTTTCTCGTACTGCCCCTGTGTATCCTAGCTTGAAAAAGTACCGCTTTCCTTCTACCCATACCTCTTCAAATGTCTCTTTTCTTTTCAATGGGCTTGAGTTCTTCTCACTCTACTGAAGATTTCAAAATGGTTTCAAATCACTAAATTCAGCCACAATATTCCTTAAATCTCATTTTCTTAGTAAGTGACAAACACTGAAAGCCAGAGGCCAATTGTCTACTGGCATGTGTACACCCTGCCATAGTATAGATGTGTTGCTAAGAGCAGGCATTTGGCTGTGGCTACTTCTTGCCAATGGATTAATAGCAGAAGGACATAAATCACTTTCAGTTCAAGAACTTTCCTTCTCTTTCTCTCTCTCAACAAGACTGTAAGATCGTAGGGGTTGCTTGTACTATGAGATGGAGAAAGCTTTTGTCCCCAAATCACTCCGTAACCAGAGCTGTGTAGCAGGAAATGACGTTCTATGGTGTTAAGCCACTACAATTGATTTGTGAGTTTATTGTGACGGTGCATAGCCCATTCTAACTGAAGCGCAAGCTGAGGACCAGTATTTGCTCTGTTAAATACTTTCTTCCTTAGGATTTAATGACATGTTCCTACCTGGTCTTCATTCTCTGTTAGCCCTTTCCAGCTAGATCCCTCTGATTACAGCTTGTCTGATTACAGCTCCACAAGTGAACAGATTCTGGTCTCAATAGTTTATCTTCCCTCACAGAGTTCTTCTCCTCAGAGGTTTCTTTCAAGTGCACCTGCCCATAGTTCCCTGACATCTCCATGACATGACTTCAAAAATCCACATTCTCCACTCCTTTCAGAGCCTTACCCTATTAATTTAGATTATTTTGATTGCTTAAGCAAGCAAAGGGAAAACATTGAACTTTTTAGAAAGAATAAGTTAAATGATCAAATTTGGGAAACGTCTGTATCAGGGCACTCTGGTATACCTCATTTTGGGGAATTTGGGGTCCTCTACATCTGCTGCTCAAAAGTAGTTTATATAATATAGTGTTTAGTTTAGCTGACAATCTCTTCATAGAATACTTTATTTTGTTAAAAAAAAAGCAATGCATGGATTTACATCCTGGTCTGAGCTCCTTATCTATGGCAGACAGGCACTTTGATGAGCACAAGACTGGAGTGCTACCACTGACATGAAACAGCCACCAGCCACTCCCCTCGACAGAGAATCCGGCCTGCTTGAACAAATT
This sequence comes from Glis glis, assembly GCA_004027185.1. NCBI lineage: Eukaryota > Metazoa > Chordata > Mammalia > Rodentia > Gliridae > Glis > Glis glis. The sequence goes on along the minus strand of PVJS01011501.1, from coordinate 21,849 downwards.
GCTTTAAGCTAGAATAGGATCATGTGTTAAGTTGGAGGAGAATTGCAATCCATGAAATGAGGTTCTTATTTGAACTCCATCACAGATACTGCCACCCCAAAACTTGACCTTGATTTTCCATAGTGGCCTGGGACTCAGCTTGAATCCAACATTGGAACTGAATACTAAATTAAACCTGCCTAGCTCCATACTTAATGATTTGGTTATAATAGTAATAGTTAATATCACTGAGCACTTATTTAAGGAATCAAACTTAAATCGTTTTCCTAGATCCCTTCATTCACTTCTCATCAGAATGGGAGGAAAGTGTGGTTCCTATGCCCACTCGATAGGTGGGAAATCTCTAATCTAAAAGAAGAATAGTAATTCCTCCAGCCAGATGCCTTGGCACACACCTGTAATCCTAGTACTTGGGAAGCTGAGACAGGAGGATTGCACTTTCAAGGCCAGTTTGTGGTTATTTAACAATACCCTGATTCAAAGTAAAATAAAGTAGGGCTGTGGGTGTATGTAAGAGATACAACATCCCTGGGTTCAATCCCCAGTACCCCTCACACACACACACACACACACACGCACACGCACACGCACATGCACACGCACACGCACACGCACACACACATTAATTCTTTCTACTTTAGATAAATATCTAAGTGATGGAAAAGCTACATGAGAATTTTAGTCATCACAGAAACTCAACCAAACTGTTTCTATACAACTGAAAAAATTGATCGCGTTACAGTAAAATACTGTTCAAAAAACCTTTGTTGTATGTTTGCTTTATACCAGACATTGAGTACGGAATTGATGATACAGGGATGTAAGGTTTAGTCACTCTCCTAAAGAAATTTATGATTTGATGGGGAAGACTGAGGAGACAAGTGACCTCAGGGAGTGCTGGTGACTGTGTTAGGGGCAGGAGGTGTAATAACAGTTGTCATAGAAATCTGCAAGGAAGCCCGACCGTAAGGGGGTAAGGAGCACCCCAAAATCCACAATGAGCTGAGTTTCTCGTTTATAAATAGCGTATGATAATAAAAGCAAATGCATGTAGAATGTTTATAAAATGCAGGCAAATCCAATGAAGAAGACACTAACCAACTGCCGTCTTACCCCCCAGAGATAATCACTATACACATTTGGTATATTACCATCTAATCTTTGTCTATGATTATATACACACCATTTTTAAATAAAATTAGATTATAGTTTTATATACTGTAATGAATCCTACTTTTTTCCAGTGCTCCTAAAATGTTTAGGAAACTTTATTATGAATGGCTATGTAGTATTCCACCATATGAAGCTTATCAATCAGGATTGTAGGTTGCAAGCCATAGGCTCTGACTCTGAATGATTTAAGGATCGAGGAATTTATTAAAGGGATATTGTGTTTCTCATATATCGTTGAGAAGGCTGAAGATCCAGGCTCATAAAATGACATGACAATGGAAGACTCAGAGGGAGTCTAGTAAGGACATTGCTGCTGACCCCTCTTAATTCTGGATGCTACAGCTTCCAGACTAGCATTACAGCCCCAACTGACCCAGAAACCGGATCCTGCTTCCAGCACTACCTTTTACTTCTACCAGACAGAATTTTCTACCATCTATGTTTATTTATGTAACTAGTTCCCATTTCAAATTCAAATCTGACCGGCTGAACCCAAGCCAAGTGTTGACATTCCATCAGGAAGGAGGACAAGGTCAGGGAGTGTTAGGGGACTGAACTGTGCACCCCCAAGAGTCCTGTCTCAAATTCCTAACACCTGGTACCTCATACTATGATGGATTTGGATATAGCAGCTTTAAAGAGGCAAATAAGTTAAAATGAGGTTGTCATGGTGGAACCTAATCCAACATGGCAGGTGTCCTTATGAGAGGAGGGAATGTGGGGACAGACAGGTAGAGGAAACGCCATGTATGGAAAGCCAGGGAGAAGACAAATGTGTAGGAGTTCCTCCTTCCGCCATTCCACCTAAAACTTAAGGTCATACAAATAGCTGGCTTTCGTGAATACAAAAAATTAATTTACTAATTAAAATTGCCTTTAAAATTTTTCACTACTGACTGCAAATTACAATCACCATGGAACCTTCAAAAATATCAATGCCAGTCCAGGTATGGTGGTGCATGCCTATCATCCCAGTACTTAGGAGGCTGAGACAGGAAGATCGCAGGATCGAGGATAGCCTCAGCAACTTAGTGAGGTCCTCCCCAACTTAATGAATGAGACCCTGTTTCCAAGTAAAAATAAAATAGGGCTGGGGGGATAGCCCAGAGGTAGAAGGCCCCTGAGTTCTATCCCAATACCACACAAAAAAAATAAATATATAAAATAAAATAAAATAAAAAATAAAAAAGGGCTGGAGGTGTAGCTCAGAGGTAGAATGTCCCTGGGTTCAGTTCCTAGCACATACACACAAAAAGAAATGGAAATGAACACTAGTAAAATAACCAAAGTAACTGTACTTAATTAGAAATGAATTAGAAATTGAACATATTTTAAAATATCAATATAAATACATCTGTAGCAGAAATTTTTCATTTTTCATACATGGGTACCAAAAATTCTTTATTCTTCAGGAGTCTCTTCTTTATTACTATTATATAATCCTGATTCCTGGCTCTCTCCCTTTTATTTAATATTCTGGGGAAGTGAATTTGAGTATCAGAACCTGCACTTCAAGCCAGAAAAGTAATAATTATGCAATTTACCTTCACTAGCCAAATGTAATGGGATTCAACAAACCTCTCTTATTTAAGATGCTTTAATAATACTAATTTTTAAACCATAAAATGAAGTACACAGTGTTTAAAGGAGACAATTCATTAGTCTTACAGATGAGTTTATCATGAAAAGCTGCTCTGAGATGGAAAAGGGAATGAAGAACTTAAATTTCAGACTCCAGTGGAACTTCTCCCATCAAAAATTAATTTCCATTCCTTGATTCCCACAAGCGAATGATTGCTATCTGCTTTAAATCTTTGACAAATTGTTTCTTTGTACTTAACCACATTCATAAATGCCATCTCCCTGAAACACAATGGTCTCTCATCAGGTAATTCACGCAGCAATGAAATGTGGGTACCTGTACATCTCAAGTGGTTGCTATTCAATAGTTTAATTTCTGTGGCTTTGATATCATAAAATGATAGTGTATCATGTTTCAAGGGACCTATTCTTATCAAAATATGCAGGCATTGAAAATAGGAAGGAAATGCTATCAAACATGAAAATCTCTTTGCAAACATTTTGTGTTATCATTCTGTATTATAACGCCACGCTTCGTGGTCAGACTGGTAGGCACTATCATAGTTCCCAAAGCTACCCATGTCCTAATCTCTGGAGCCTACCCACGTGCCACTTTATGTGGCAAATGGGACTTTACAGCTGTGATTAAGTAAAAGGATTTGAGAAGAGATTATCCTGGATTATTATGGTGCCATCGACTTTTTAGCCCTTTTCCAAATATCTACTTTTTCAGTTAGAAAAAATAAGACTCCCAGCCAGGCATGGTGGCACACATCTGTAATCTCAGCAGTTGGGAGGCTGAAACAGGTGGGTCACAAGTTTGAGACCAGCTTCAGCAATTTGGCGAGACTCTCAGCAACCTAGAGAGACCCGGTTTAAAAACAAAAAATAAAAAGAGCTTGGGGTGTAGTTTGGAGGTAGAATGCCCCTGAGTTCAATCCCTAGTACCACACACACAAAAGATTTCCTTTTATGGGATTTACCCTTGTTTGCATATTCTTTATTTCCCAATATAATGAGATTAATCATAATTAATGTTGAAATATCATGTGTGTAGTTATTCCTGAGTCTAGCACTGGATTCTGTTTCTCCATTGTAAATTGTGAATTTTGTCTCCCTTAGGGTGGTACAACTACTACTTTGGATAGTAAAAAGCTTAGCAAAAAGCATCAATAAACCAGCAAGCAATGATGAACCACAGTTTTGAGCTATACTCTTTACTGGTTTTCCATAGGATGGAAGGAATCACCCTAAAACCCTAACTAAGTTACTCTGTACAAGCCGCTCTAACCTGGTGATATAAAGTGACATTACTCACAGGAATGGCTACTGACATGCGGTACCTCCTGAGCAGAAACATGGACGGCTGGTCTTGACCACAGTACCCAACGTGTGCACCTTGCTGCTATTTCCATGTGCTGGAGGGTGCACCCATCACCTGGGATCCTGCTTGGTTTCTGCAATACCCACCCATCTGCAAGGCTTGCCCTACTGTGGCACCCCACACCAAGTCTTACCCTAGTTATACCCTTTGTGATCTTTCCTATTTTCTTTCTAGAAAATGTAAGTAGAAGGATGCAGGTGTTTTGCCCACATCTGCGTAATGCAAACCATGTACGTATATTTTTATCTGCAGGAGCCCATCTAATGTGGGGTAATATGCAATTCTAATGCCTACCAGACCAAAGCAGCTTTTGTGTTCTCAGATGCTGTAAGAGCTGCTGCTTCCCTGTTACACGTAATAACAATATGGTATACATCTAAATGTACACACATTTATGTTCATATCTTAGCATACAGAACCCGGAAGAAACACAGATCCCATTTGAGTCCTGGAACTTGCCATGGAGTGAGAGAAAATATATATTCAGGCTCCTCATTTAGCCTACTTAATCATGTGTGTCATGGCGGAAGTGACAGCTCTGCCTAAATAGGATCCTACGCATGAAAACCTCTCAATTATTTTCCACAGTAAAATATAGTGTTACTAAGCCAGATGCCATAGCGCATGGCTATAATCCCAGTACTTGGGAGGCTGACACAGAAGGATCTCAGGTTCAAGAACAGCCTCAGCAACTTAGAAAGACCCTCAGCAACTTAGTGAGACCTTGTTTCAAAATAAAAACTAAAATAGGGATGGGGATGTAGCTCAGAGGTAGAACAGCCCTGGGTTCCATCCCCAGCATCAAATAATAATAATAATAATAATAATAATAATAATAATAATGTTACTAGATTTTTTCTATTATGTAAATAAAACAGAACTTTATAATTAGTACAATACATAAAATTAGGTATCAACTTCTTTTAAATCATGGAATCTCACCCCTGCAAGAGAACCACCAAGAATAGTTTGCTGAGCATATACTTTTTATACATGGGCATGTGTCATTTTACATAAGTGAGTAAAGATTTTTCTTCTTGTTATGAATACATTTTTAAATTCACTTTTTTTATTGCATTGTTATTGTTTTGGTTTTCTATTCCCTCTCTCCTCCAATTATTACTGTTCCCCACTGATATACAGCTGCTATCCTACATGTATGTTTGTATCTCTGCTTATGTTTCTGCATTTCTGAGGGGCGTGTGTGTGTGTGTGTGTGTGTGTGTGTGTGTCTAAAAGTGGGGATTTAGAGGAGGTAAGACATTTACTTTTAAAAATATCTTTACGTTTTTAAACTGCAACGTTTAGCCAGATGTCTAGTACTGGTCGAAGGAGAAGGGTTTCTCAGCCTAGAGAGGAACAATTTGTGGCAAACGGTTGTGGTTTTCAGCTAGAGAGGAAAATGGAAGACCTCCCAGGTGAAGAGAGGAAGCCTGGAAGTGGTCGTTGCCAGGCCCTGAAGGATGGACGGGACACCTGGACAGCAAGATCTTCCAGGATGACAGTGGTATTCGATAGTTCACATCACTGCCCACACTGTGTTGTACAGTCATTTTTCTTTATCTCCTGCAATTCTCAGTAAGAATCTGTCACACTGTGATTGGTCATGTGATGTGAGGGGAAAGAAGAAAGAAGGGACTAATACAATCAGGAAATAGGGTGGAACCAGCAAACAGACAACAGTGTCAGGCTGAACCTGGAAATGTCGTGAAAGCAGAAATCAGAGTGAAAAACGACCCTCAGAGAATCCTCGGGAACTCGGGGAGAGGAGTTGCACTGTAGAATCTGGAATGGGCATGACACTCTGAATATTAAAAGAAAATGGAAACAAGAGAACTGAAGCAGGACTTGGTAAGTGAATAGGTAGGCAATTTTGATCATAACTTTCTAAATGTAAGTTTCATAAGCAGATCTACTAAGTCGATGATATATTTAATTATATTGCCATCAAAAGTGTAGGTAAACTTCTGCTTTGACCATATCCAGATTAAAATAAATTATATTTTGTCAATTTGGTAAGTCAAATATTACATATCCTGATAGAATAAATGGGTAGTTCTTTGACTCCTAGTAAGGTTGAAAATCTTCATATACATATACATATATAATGTAATATATATGTAATTATATATAATATGTAATATATAATTTCTTCTTCTGTGAACTTGGATATCATAGTACTAAATTAGATTATTGAATATTAACCGCCTAATCCAGTTATTTCTCCATAAAAATAGCCTATGTTTTTTGACTTGTCATTTTATAAATGCAGCAAAGAGGACATTTTTTTAAAGAATGGCCAAATTCATATTGTAGAATGAGAACTAGGTGTATTTTACTCTGCAGCTAGTTTAGGCATAATTATCTAAAGCACACAGCAAATGATTTCTTTAAACAGTAAACTTCTGATGGATTTCTCATGAGTGTGTGTTAGGAAAGTAAAGACTCTGAGGCAGATATGACCCACAGAATCATCTGTGTCCTGATTGAGGTGGGAATTTTTTTCTAATATTGTTACTTTCTGTCCCCTTTGGGCTCTACATCTGAGGTAGGGATAAGAAGGACTGGATTTTTCCACAACTGCTAGGAAAAATGTCATTCAGATTAGGGTTTGGTCCAAGACATGAATTTTCAAATGCTCAACAATATGAAGTACATGACCTTTCCTATGTAATAATAACTGTTGTTCTTGGATTCAGGATGTATTAGTCATCATGGGCTGCTAAAACGAAACATTGAAAGTGGTGGTCTGAACAACAAATGTTTATTTCTGCCAGTTCTGGGGGCTGGAAGTCCAAACTCAAGGTGTTGGCACGGTTGGTCTCCGGAGCTCCGGAGCAGCCTTCCTTCCTGGCTTCCCCATGGCCACCATCTCACTGTGATCACAGGGCCTTCGCTTTGTGCACTTCCTGGCGTCTTTAAGGACACCAGTATGTTTGTATTAGATCCTCACCCTTATGACCTCTCTTTACCTTAATGGCCTTCTTCAAAGGCCCTGTCTCTAAAGACAGTCACGCTGGCAGATAAGGGTTCAGCATAGACTTTTAGAGACACATAAGTCAATCTATCCATGGAGCTCCAGTTTTACAGTTTATATCCCATCCAGTAGTACATAGGCTATGCTATAAGAGTAGCATATTATACAAAGAGATAAAAAGTGGGATTCCATTCTCCCTATTGTAGTACAGAAGTGACATTTCTGGTTTTCTGTGGAAAAGGAATATAATTCCAGACTGAGAGATAAATCAATGAAATAAATAACATCATTCTAGCTGAAGCCATAAATAAAGTACTGGAATAAATAGTTGTGCGTGTGATAAATGAAAGACTGCAAATTATTAAGCAAAATTAGAATTGCCATTTTAAAAAGTCACTCTCATATCCCAAAGCCAAGTACTTTAACATTAAGACTACAAACTGAAAATGTCTTAAAAGATTGGGGTTGCTAATATATTGGTGCATTAGGAAAAACAACCCCCTGCAAACATTCCACCTGGGAGTTCTACCTTTAGTTTTTCTGACATTTGTAAAGGTCCACTCCTCCCTCCTCTTTTTATTAATGAGTTAGGGGGCTTTTCAGCTGCACAGCAGCTTTGAAGTTATATACCTTTCTAGGCCTAATGACTTCCTCCAGAGATATATCCCTAAATCCTAAAAATATGATGCTCAGAGCCTTTGTTCTATATAATCACTCTCTGATGGGGAGAATGAACTCAGGATCAAACAACATGGCTGGGTGCTTAAAGCCCTGCTGAAGGCCACCAGACAACACCAAGTGTTGTAGGATTGTGGGGAGAAAGAAAACAGCCACCAGCTCTGAGAAGGAGCAGGACTCACAACAGTGTTGTCACTTGCAAGCATCCCCACAGTGTACAGCAAGCAGGTGAATGGAAACAGGCAGGAGCCCCAGGAGAGAACCTTGAGAGGCGATTTTGTATGCACATGTGCATGTGTGCATGTGTGTGTGTGCGTGTGTGTGTGTGTGTGTGTGTGTGTGTGATGTCACGCATGCACACAAGTCACATGTTATCTTATATAGATACATTTATTTTTCCTCTTTGAGTCCCATTTACCACCTCACTGGCTCTTACAGAGAAGCAAACACCAACAAATTGTTCTCCTTATTGTCACCGAGGCGTCCTTCAATGCTGAATGCTCCATTTAATTTACTATTTAAAGTAAGAATCAATTTGGTATTTCAAAGACATCTGAGCACTTTCCATAAAGGCCCTGTATGCTGTCCTCTTGTGTATGAACTTTTGAAACCTGTAGACAATTTCAGAGCCTTTGAATTATGTTCTCCAACATGACTCTGGCTTCTGCCAAGAGGAAGACGGAATCATTAAGTATTGGACCGAGAAAGCTGACTTTTCACTTAGACGTTTCAAGGAGTTTTTCTAAGCTGATGCAATGTTAGTGATATAGATTCCTATAGAATTTGTTCCCTGAGGGTAAATCAAAACTCTTTGTGCCCTTTTGAAAGGCCATTAAAGAATAAAATAAAATACCTTGTAATCCTAATGGGGGATGGAAATGATTCAATTACATTTCTACCTCCAGATGCTGTTTTCAATTAGTCAGAATGTGTTTTGCTACCACCGATGCCACAGAGATGTGACCCGGTAGAGATATCCTGGGACCACGACAAGCAGAACAGAAGAGAGCCGGAGCCCAGGGCCTTGCGATCTGCTCACAGCTCTCAGGACCACTGTTTGGAAAGCCAGAGTTTTCCCTGTGGAGTGCAGAGTCTTCCTTCAGAACAAATTCTGTTTTGGCTGAGCCTCCTTTTTTAGCTTTTCAGCAATCATTGCATATGAAGTTTCTGTCCTGATGTCATTTTATGTGATCTTAGACCTTCTATGTACTCAGAAAGACTCAACTCATAACATGATAATTGTGTCGATCATCAACCAAATACATTACTGAGGATTTTTGAAGAGAGAATCCATCATCCCTTGGGATGGATCAAACATTTATTAGTCATACTTGAGAACTATTTTTCTTCTATTCATGATACATTAGAGATTCAAGCAGGCCCTGACCTGCTTGACCATCATGTAGCCTAAAACACAGGATTAAGAAGTCAGATGAATGATGAATAGGTAGAACACAGTGGATTTTTAGGACGGTGAGTATATTCTGTTTGATACCACAATAGTGCACAGAAGAAAGTATATATCTGTCAAAACTCATAGGATATACATCAAGAGTGAACCTTAGCTGGGCATGGAAGTGCATGCCTGTAATCCCAGTACACAGGAGGCTGAGACAGAAGGATTGCAGGTTCAAGGCCAGCCTCAGCAATTTATTGAGATGCTCAGCAACTTATCAAGACCCTGTTTCAAAATTTTCAAAAAAAATTTAAAAGGTCTCGGAGTGCAGTTCAGAGGTAGAATGCCCCTGGGTTCAGTTCCAAGTATCACAATAAAGAATAAGAATAAGAATAAGAATGAGAATGAGAATGAGAATGAGAATGAGAATGAGAGTGAGAATGAGAATGAGGGGGAGGGGAAGGGGAAGAGGAAGGGGAAGAAGAAGAAGAAAGAAGGAAGAAGGAAGAAGAAGAAGAAGAAGAAGAAGAAGAAGAAGAAGAAGAAGGAACACTCATGTAAGGTATGAACTTGGGTGTGTGTAGGCAGGTGATAATGGGAACTCTGAAATTTCCATTCAATTTTGCTGTGGACCTAAAACTCTCTAAAATATAAAATGAATTTCTTTCATAAAGACAATGAACAAGTGTGATATAAGAAACATTTGTTCTTTGTCCCCAGTTCTTGGCACAGAGGTCCTAATCTCTTAGATTTTCTGAGTGATAGGAGAGTATTTTGTTATTTATAAAGAGTCCACTTTTGTGTCAATTCAGCAAGAAGATATAACAAGTATAAGTATATACGCACACAACATTGGAGCACCTAAATATATGAAGAAAATATTAATACATCTGAAGGAAGAGATAAACTATAATACAATAATAGTAGGGAAGTACAATACTTGATTTTCACAGTGAATAGATCATCTGGACAGAAAATCAATAAGGAAGCATCAAACTACACTCTAAACCAAATAGACCGAACTGAACACCCCATCCAACAGCTTCAGAATACACATTCTTCTCAAAAGTAAACAGAATATTCTACGAAATAGATGATATGTTAGGACAAAGCACAAGTCTCAAAATTTTAAGATTGAAAAAATATGAGGTATCTTTTCTGACCATAATAGTATAAAACTAGAAATCAGTATCAAAAGTGACTTTGGAAAATTCACAATACATGGAGATTAAACAACATGCCCCTGAACATTCACTGGATCAATTAAAAAAAGGGAAATTTAAAAATGTCAAAAGAAATGGACATGGAAACCAAGACAAAAGGGGTGTAGCAAAAGCATCTCTAAAAGGGAAGTTGATAGCTGTAAAAAAAACACACCAACTTAAAAGAAAGAGAATGATCCCAAATAAACAATCTAATGCTGTACCTCAAGGAATAAGAGACAAAAACAAAAAGTAAGTCTAGAGTTAATGGAAGGAAAGAAGTAATAAAGATCAGAACAGAAATAAGTAAAATAGAGACTAATAAAAAAAGAAATGATCAAAAAAACCAAGAGTAGGGTTTTTGAAAAGATAAACAAAATCAGCAAACTTTTAGGTAGACTAATTAAGAAAGAAAAGACTCCAGTAAGTAGCATCAGAAATGAAAAAGGAGACATTGCAGCTGTCTTTTACATAAGTAAAAGATTCTACTTTTACATAAGTAAAAGATTATAAAAGACTATCCTGAACTATATGCCAACAATTTGGATAACATAAAGAAAATGTATAAATGTCTATGAAAATGCAACCTACCAAAACTGCATTATAGGGACCAATAACAAATAAGGTGATTCAATAAGTAATTAAAAGCCTCATATCAAAGAAAGCCTCAGGACCAGATGTCTGTGCTGTTGAATTCTACCGAACATTTAATAAAATAATATTAATTTCTCTTAACCTCTTCTAAAACATTGCAGAGGAGGGAATATTCACAAATTCATCTTATGAAGCCAGCATTACCCTGATACTAAAGCCAGATAAGGACAACACTACAATAAAAGGAAACCACATGACAGTATCCCTGATGAGCATAGATGCAAACATTCTTGACAAAATCTAGCAAATCAAGTCCCATAGCACATCAAAAAGATCATTTACCATGACCAAATGGGGTTCATCCCAAGGATTCAAGGATGGTTCAACATCCAAAAATCTATATGTGTGATACATTACATTAGCAAAAGAAAAGACAAAAACCATATGATCATTTCAATGGATATGGAAAAAAGCATTTGACAAGATTCAACAAAATTGAATATTTTAAAAATCTCAACAATTAACTGATTTTAAAATGGGCAAAAGAGCCCAGCATGGTGCTGCATGCATGACTGTAATCCAAGTACTTGGGAGGCTGAAACAGGAGGATCGCAGGTTCTAAGCCAGCCTCAGCAACTAAGCAAGGCTTTCAGCAACTTAGCAAGACCCATTTTCCAAATAAAAAATAAAATAGGGCCAGGGGTATAGCTCAGAGATAGAATGTCCCTGGGTTCAATCCCCTGCACCACACACACACACACACACACAAAAACTGAAAATTAAAAAAATAAAATGGGCAAAGGACTTGAATAGATAGTTCACAAAAGAAGACATACAAATGCTAAAGAAGTATATGAAGGGCCAGGCGTGGTGGCGCACATCTGTAAGCCTAGTACTTAGGAGGTTGGAGACAGGAAGATTGCAGTTTTGTGGCCAGCCTTAGCAACTAAGTGAGGCTCTCTATAATTTAGTGAGACCCTGTTTCAAGATAGAGCTCAGAGGTAAAATGCCTCTGGGTTCAATCCCCAGTACCACACACACACACACACACACACACACACACACACACACACACACAAGTATATGAAAAGATGCTCAGTGTCACAAATCATCAAGGAAATGTAAATTAAAACCACAAGAACATATTGTCTTCCACCTCTTAGAATGGCTATTATCAAAACATGTAAGATAAGTATTGGAGGAAGATGTGGAGAAAAAAGAACTCATATATTATTGGTGGGAATGTAAATTATTACAGCTATTGTGTACTATGGAGGTTCCTCAAAAAATTGAAAAAGTAGAATTACAATATCATTCAGAAATCCCACAACTGAGGATATATCCAAAGGAAGTGGAATCAGTATGTTGAGTTGTCTGCACGCTCATGTTTGTTGCACCATTGTTCACAGTGGCCAAGATGTGAAATCAATCTAGGTATCTATTAATGAATAAATCAGTAAAGAAAATGTGGTAGACATAGGGAACTATTCAACTGTAAAAAAGAGAAAGAAATCCTATCATTTGCAGCAAAATGAATAAAACTGGAAGACATGATACTAAATGAAAGAAGCTAGGCACAGAAAGACAAATATAAAAGGATTTCACTCATAGGATTTTAAGTTTATATTATAGAAGTTGTAAGTAGAATGGCAGTTCCCAGAAGCTGGTCTGAAGAGGGTGGGTATGTTGGGGAGATGTTGGTCAAAGGATACAAACTTTCAGATGAGGGGATAAATTTAAGAGATTTATTATACAACATGCTGACTGTATTTATAACAAATATATGTTCTTAAATGTTCTCACCACAAAAATGACAACTTTGTGAGTTAGCGCACATGGTATATAGCTAGATTTATCCATTCCACAGTGTGTGTGTATATATGTGTGTGTTTGTTTATTTCATATATGAACATATATATTTCAATACATCAAGTTACATACAATAAACGCTTTCAATTTTATCTGTCAGTTAAGAAAATTAAGCAAAAAAGAGCACCCTTATGATCACACCTGAGTTTATGCTAGTGATACAGCATGGATGAGTCTGGTCATCAGAAGGTCCAAGTGGTTGGAGAGTTGGAGAGTTCAGTCCCACACGCTGATCTCTGGGAAGAGGGGCTCAAAACTGAGTCTTAAAAACTTGAACAGTGAGATTCAGAGCCCTTCCCAGTTGGTGAACCCAACCAGGCCTCTGAAGAGGACATAGAAGCTCTTCCATACCTCCACCCATGATACTGTGCCCTATGCATCTCTCCTGTCTGTCCATTTCTGAGTTGTATCTTTTAAAGTAAACCAATAAATTAATATAAGCAAAATGTTTTGTGAGTTCCTTGAGCCATTCTAGTAAATTATTAAACTCCTAGAAGGAGCAGTGGGAAGCTCTGACTTATAGCTGGTTGGTGAGAAGTACAGGAGACCTGGGACCGGGGTCTGGTATCTGAAGTGGGGGTTTAGTGGGACTGAGATGTTAACTCCAGGCATATAGTGTCACAATTGAATTGAATTATAGGACATCAGTCCAGTGTCAGAGTACAGGAGAACCTCACCACAGGTGAATACAATTGAGAAATGCTTAGATAATGTAAAATTCAACATATGTACTAAATAAAATATGAATCTTATTTTATCCAGCTTTAGGGCATCAAATACATATAAATAAAAGAATCGTCTCATATTCCATGAATCTCCCTAAATCAAGGCGAAGAGCAAACTACAAACCAACATGGTTCTATCCATCTGGAATGCAGATGGATAAATGTGCCATATTATTTGAATCAAGCCTAGCCCTTGTCAGGTTCTCACTTCCAAAAAGTATAGCAGGAACGCTCCATTGTCTTGAGGATAATTGAAAGAATACACTGGTCATCAGACCTGGAACATCACTGAATGTTTTCTCTAGCAGTAGTTGACTCATAGACATGCTTTATATATGCATAGTACTCTTTCTATACAAGCACTTTTACATTCATTATTTCTTTGGATCCCACTTATTTAGAACTATTACTTCTGCATTTTGAATGGCATCAGTCAATTTCAGAATTCTATTTGGAATTCAAGAAGAAATCCATCTGTACATCGATGGGGTAGCACATACACACAAATAAACCAGCTGGGTGGTCCCATTCATTCTTCTGATTTTTCTGCTGTACCTTTGCAAAACTGAAATTTTAATTTGAGAGTAGTAGTGCACAGTTTCAGAACACTGCCAGGGAATATATTTCAAGCTCTATTTGCTCCTATATTTTCAATGTAAAATGGCAAGATAACATTCCCTCCATTTATGACTTAAAATTATATTAAAAAAGGTACTTTAATTTTATTTTTGTGGTACTAGGGATTGAACTCAGGGACATTCTACCTCCAAACTACACCCCCAGTCCTTTTTATGTTTGGTTTTGAAACAGGGTCTTTCTAGGTTGCTGAGAGTCTCACTACATTGCTGAGGCTATCACCTGTAATTCTCCTGTCTCAGCCTCCCAAGTACTGGGATTACAGGTATTTTTAGATGGTCAATGATGAAAGCCATTATTACCATAGGTGATTAAGGTAAAGAAGAAAAGAAATGTACTTGATAATTCCCAAAACTTCAAAATGGAGAGGAAAAAAGGGGAGGATCATTCTTAGATTATTAGACAATAAAATATTGTGCTTCTGAGACTAATTCAGTAAAACTGAAATCTAAATAAGAGGAGACTAAAAAATCTTTATAAAAAAAAGGGAAAGTATGGCTAAATTTTCCTTCCTTGCACTGAAAAGAACCATTAGTAATAGTGCCATACTTAGGATGTGGAATATATTGATAGGTAAGCTTACCAAGCTGTAGCATGTATTTCATCAGCTATTCAGGACAAAGTTTTGTAAACTCCAGTACAAATTTGGGTCACAGAGCATTTGTACTCATTTTCAACTGAGCAAACAGTCACTAATTCTCAGCCAATCACAGGCCCCCTTACCAAACCCATCGTTCCTTGGGAATCCCAAGAACTCAGATATCTTAAGACAAATCAAAGTGAACAAGCAAATTACACAGATTATTAATGTAAATTTATTCAAATAATTCACACTACATGTACTAGAAAAAAGCATTATAGGTTTAGTTAAAACTATAATTTTAAGTACCCAGCAAAGTGATCAAATCCATTAACATTCCTCTGTATTGAGAGAAATTCTTTGTGTGTGTCTGTGTGTGTGTACTGGGATTGAACCCAGGGGCATTCTGTCTCTGAGCTACACCCCCAGCCCTATTTTATTTATTTTTTTTTACTTTGAAACAGGGTCTCACTAGGTTGCTGAGAGTCTCACTACTTGCTGAGGCTATCCTAGAGCCTGCGATCCTCCCGTCTCAGCCTCCCAAGTACTAGGATTGCAAGTGTGCGCCACCATGCCAGGCTCTGTATTGAGAGAAATTCTGCATCTCCAAAGCCCTGGAGAAGCTGGAATAGCCTAAAGAAAGAAATTCTAATTTCAAGTTTAACCCTAGGTCCAAGCCACCTCTGGCCTCATGGAGCTGAGCGGGCTTCTCTTTGCATGTCAGAGGCAAAAGTCCTGCACCTGGAGGCAGGTCTCAGCTCTGCCATTCTTAGTCTCAAATGGGGTTCAGAGCTCAGCTCTGCCATTCTTACACACAAATGCCTAATTAATAATATGTGAAATTCCAAATTCACCATCTGGCGAAATGAAATAAGATACTAGTAGCTTATAAAGTATTAACCAATTGAACCATATTACTGCCAAGAAGGAAAAAAGAATGTGGATTCATCCAGCTATGCTCAGTAACAGGCCAACCATCTGAACGAAGACTGGTTGGAAGATGAGAGGTAACATGAAGGACAATGTGGAGCATATTCATCCATTTATGCATGCATCAAATGTTTACCAAGCACCTACTACGTGCCAGGTACTATGCTCAGACCCTGATGAATACAAATGAACAGAACACAGAACACAATCCAAGCCTCCAAGACGTGCCTCGTTGCATGGACCGTGTACTATCATATGACAAGATGTTTTGCTTTTGTTGTTGTTTTTATTGTTGTTATGGTGCTAATTAATTATCTGCTTAAAGGCTTGGAAAACACTGGGTTAGAAGTAAGGGCACCCTTTATGTGTCAGACACTGTTCTAAGTGTTTTACATATAGTAATTCTTCTAATTTGTCAGACTACCCAATGAGAGAGTTGCTCTTATTGTCCCTGATTTTACAGACAAGGAGACACAGACAGGTAAGGAGCTTGCTCAAGTTTACATAGCAGAGTTTTTCAGTACTTTGCATTTGGAATTTCTTAGAAAGATTAAAGTACAAATAATCACCACCTTTTTTGACCAAGGATACTTATTTTCCTCTAATAAAGCATTTCATATGGACAATGCTTTTAAGGAAAGACTATGAAACCAACTAAAGGGAAAGAATATAACTTTATACCCAGTTGTACTTGGCTGTATATTATCAGACACATTGAACACTGGGTTTATTTCATGGATTTTGAGAAGTGAAAGCCCCAAGACACTACCACTATTGTCTAGCTTTGCGCTCAGGTGTAACACTATCGCTTCTAACAGTCTGGGACATCACTGGTGAACAGAGCATCCGGGAAAGGAAGAAGTTGAGACTGGATTTTCAGAACACCTAGTAATGACTGCATCACGGAGGTCGGGATCATTATTGAGCCATAACTTAGAGGAGAAGAAGAAATCTGACAAGTCTTTTTCATAACAAGATCAAAGAGATTATGACAGATTGTGAAAACACAGCCTTATTTTTTGAGTTGCTAATTTGTCTTCCTGCTGCTTCCAGAGAAGCTACTGATGAAGGGCCCTCTCACAGAGGGAGCTTAGCAAGTGGGTGAGGATGCCCTTCTCTGCTGAATGGTTTGACCTTGTGAGCCAACAGGGCTTTTGTGGATTTGCAAGTGACAAGGTGCTAGGGGGAGAGGGATCCTCTTCCTTTATTTGGGACCTGAGATTTTAGCAAATCCATCACAGGACACTGTGGGTTTCTTTAAAGTAAAATGTAACATAGGGAATTATGTATCTCCTATACTTAACCCTGGAACCCACTGAGTAATGCTGAAATGTAAGTGTTCATTAGATTCCCAAATGTAAATATTCAAAAAAATCAATGACAAAATGGTCAAATTGCTCATTACCTTGATCAAACTTAAACAGCTCCTTTCGTGCCTTATATGCCCCTAGCAGACATTTTAATAAAGATAAATTTCATAATAGCATACTATGATTAATATAGGAGCTTCTCTGTACAACAGTTTAATAGAGGTCAAATTTAAGAAGTTTTCAGAAAGCATTCCAAATGCATTAGGTATCTCCAAACAAGGATTATGAAACCACAATCATAATTAATATTCATAGATCCTGCACTGTTTACAAAACATGGCTGTGAGGAGGTTGAGAATGCTGATGGTAGGCAGATGCGAGGCCTCCTGCCTGATATTTCTGTCCTCTCAAAGGAATATGAGCCAAGGTCGTTAGCAGGTAGGACAAGGGACAAGTGATGGCATAGAGAGTCCATCTAAGATTTGTGACTAGAAATGTCAAGTAAGAATCTTCAGCAAGCGTGTGTGACTTTCTCCAGGAACATTTGACTCTACGTAAGCCTGGAATAGAGAGGAGTGTTCAGCCTGAACAGGGACTTTTCCATGAGCGTCAGCAGAAGAGGAAGAAAAGCAAGAGAGTCCTTTGTGCAAGGGAGTATTGTAGTTACAGACGATAGGATCAACCGTGGGTGAAAACAAAACAAAACAAATGAACACAGAAGGTAGGACGACTGAGAGGGAGATAGTGGTAGGTTTAAAGTGCAGAAGGTCTTCCAAGGTCAAGGGTGTGGCCATGGGGAGTCCAGGACTTAGGTGAGTGGCGTGTTCGACCATTGATCTGTTGCATATACTGTCTCAGCTGCTCCTCAGAATGCCACAAGAGAAGTACTCTTGTCATTTTACAGATGGGAAAAATGAAGCTCGGAGGATTTCAATATCACGTCCCAAACCACACGGTAAATAACAGCAGGAAACTCAAACCAAAACTGGGTCTCCAAGGGGCAAACCCTGAGCTCTCAACCCAAGGACAAGATTGAATTTCTGAGAAAAGATGTTATAGCATCTCCGCTATCCATTCAGCTAATCACCCCTGCAGCAGTGTGCCTTTCATGGGAGGAGTCACGGAAGGCCAAGAAAAAGCCAAAGAAATAACTGAAATGAAAAGCTGGGCGGGAAACAGCACAGATTGAAGTTATATCCCTTCGTGAGCTTTCTCCACACAACATGGGAAAATAAAATTGGGGAAGGCAAGACTCAAAAAATATTTTCTATGCATCCTCAGAAGGAGTCTAGAGTTCAATTCTCTATGCTACCTCCATGGGAGCAGAAAGGCACATGAGAGGCAGACAGAGTTGCCATGAAAACTCAAGGTTAGCTGGGCATGGTGGCACATGCCTGTAACCCCAGTACTTGGGAGGCTGAGACAGGAGGATAGCAGGCAGCCTCAGTAACTTAGCGAGGCTCTCAGCAACTTAGCAAGACTCTGTTTCAAAATTATACATATATATATTATACATATATATTATACATATATACATATATATACATATATATAATATATACGTATATATAATAATATATATATATATATACGTATATATTATATATATATATATATGTATATATATGGGCTAGGGGTGTAGCTCAGAGGTAGAATGCCCCTGGGTTCAATCCCCAGCACCACCACCAAAAATAAATAATAAATAAATCCTCAAGATTATGAAGTTACAGTCTGTCTCACATGTTACCATGACTCTCAGTTTAGGGGCCTAAATTTAAAATTGGTAGTTCCCTAAAGTCCCCAGGGATCCATGAGAGTACACAGGAGAGACAGATGATCAGAGCACATGTATTATTCCTATCTATTCAAACAATGATGACCCCATTGCTGAAGGAAAACAGGATCTATTTTTATTTCCTGTCTTAGGGAAGCAAGAAAACTTCAGGTAGACAATCGCATGTCATTCCTATGGAGGCTGTAAATTCTGCCCAACTAGACAGATCCCGGGAAGTAAATGTCACAATGCGCCGAGCACGCGAATGCACCAGCAAAGCGCTACCATCCATTCAACGCTTCTGCTTTATGGGTGCAGAGACTTGCTTATTTACACCCTGCCTTATGTTTTAAAGGATCGGAGGCACATGAATCCCTACTATAAAGAATGGGAAAACATAAATAAGAATGCAAATACAGAACCAGGGGAAGTATATACATGAGTATAAAATAAAGATAAGTTAGAAAAAAAGGAAGTAAAAGTATGCAAGGTAAGAAGGTCTCCCTCACTGCGAGAGGTGATGCACGGATGTAGCTTCAACTTCCTGGTATTCAGTGTGGGGGTGGGGAGAACAACTAAGTCAGTTCACTCGCTGGTTTAATAACCAATATTTATTATTTGAAACAGGGTTTTGACATCTCTGAACTCAGAGTTCTTCCCCTCAGGGTTCTTTCTTTATTTCCTCATAGTGCAGGTGCAAACCCTCGGTCAGCTGGCACCTGGTCCCTATTCTGATCTCACCAGAGGGCCAGCGCCACCTTCAAAAGAGAATCGAGAACAGGTAAGTGCCCTTGCTCAACAGCTGGCTTGGGAGGTATTCTGTCTGGTTGATCTATAATGATGGAGATTTTGTTTGTGTTGTTATTATCAATGTTGTCGGAAGTTAGCTGGTTTTTAAACCACCTTTTCTAATACCGGGATCTTCCAGTTTGAGGATCATCCTCCTGTCTTACCGATGGCCCTCGACTATCTACAGATGCCCAATTTAGGGCCACACAAGTATCCACAGCCACTTGCTTTGGATAATGACCCAAGATAGTCCCGATGATAGTTCAATGTCTTCTCTCCCAAACTGTCTGACTTAAATTGAACGATTTCAAATGTATCCTTACATTGAAAAATCAGTGACATGGATCCAAATAAGGATTTTCAAAACAGCCTTGGTGGAAAAAAACCAAGTCAGCAGTGGAAATAAGTAGCACGAGATAAAAAGACCCAGGCAGGGCCTGCGTCTTTCCCCCAAATCAGAGGCCACGCATTGTGGATGTGTTATTAAATACATTGATCTCATCAACGTCGTCTGCAACATGGCCCTAAAGCACCCGACAGGTAGAAGACATTCACAGTCAATGCTGGCACAGTGCCCAGAGGAACATTGAACTCACAGGCACAGCGTTCCCCGCGATGAAAAACTTAAGAAGGGTGGGAAGCATCGGGAAACCCTTCAGAGAACAGCTAAGACGACTATTAAACACTTGATAGTGATCTGTGCTTAAGAAAAGGTCGGTACAACTAGCTATTGAGTCTGTAGCCGAGGCAGGGAATCGCCACGTACTAGTTAACCCATGCTTACATGGTATCCTCTATAGAGAAGATCATAAACTACTAGTCTTCAACTCAACCAATTACAGAACAAGGAGAAAAGAACCCGAGCGGTGAACTGGGAGTTTCAGCTCTGTGCAAGGCCAACTTTTCCTTTGAAAATCAATGATTTAATAACCAGATTTGGGTTTTGTGGCAAAGAGACTACAATTCAACTTTTTGCCAAACATCTTTTTAAAATAAAAATGTTTACTGCTCGCCAGCTGCAATATCCTTTCAGATTTTTTAATATTTTACATATATGCATCTAATTTAATATCACATGCCCCGCTATAAAGCAGCAGGCATATTTGATTTTGTGCCCAAATCAGTTGTTTAAAGTGCCCAACTCCAGCACTTTACTATAACACTTTATACTGGTGATTTTCAGTGGTCTGTCTAAATCCCCTAGATTATATAGTTCAAGGTTGTAAATGTGCTAGCACCCAGAAACTGAACCTCCAATGAACCCATGCTATTATTTAAAGTTGTTATAGATGGATTTAGTTACTAATTTTTAATGGAGCAGGGAATCTTTGCCATAGAATATAAACAATTTCTCCTGGTACATAAATCACCCTTCCTGGGTCCCATAGAGTAGCCCTTGGAACAGCTGGTATCTAAGGATGACTATTTATTTGAGACTTTATTCTCAAGGAGATAAGAATTGTCAAGCTGAGGAAATACAAATACACACACACACACACACACACACACACACTGCTTATAGATGAGGACATCTCAGACTTGGGGCATAAAATCTCCATGATTTAGGCTTCATTTCAATATTCGAGGAGATAAACAGGTCCATTTGGTTGGATTTAGCTTTGCTCAATTAAAGCTGAATTTATGTGATGCCATCAAGCATCGCTGTTGACATTCGGTGGTATTCAAGATGTTATTTACACTCAGTACTGAACGTCCAGGGAATTGTTTGCATTGGGTTCAAGCCTCCAGCATCCTGTTTGTTGAGGTTCACCTGACATAGTTTAGCCCATAAAGATTCCTGAAAGAGGCTCTCTGAGCTAAAGCAACTCCGTAGAAAGCCATGCATGTGTGGCACAGAATGCATCAGCCATCTGTCCAGAAGATGTATCCATATGCTTTCCAGTGCATTTGTCAAATCAGACTCCACCGCAACTCCTCCTAATCATGTTGGAGCAAGAACAACTCCCAACTCTCCCAGCACCAAATACATTGACCTTAAATGGCTTCCTCTTCTGCTATTTTCTCACATTTTATTACATTTAACTTTCTTGATAACTGTGATAGTTAATCTAAGTTGTCAACTTGACCTGATCATGACACACCCAAGATTATGTGATTTTGGGTGTGTAACAGCAGATTAAAGAGAAAGCCCTGCCCTGAATGTAGGCAGCAGAATTCTGATAGGTGCGGACTTAGATAAAAAGGGAGAAGCCACGTAGAGTGTGCGCGACTCGTTCCGAGGAAAGCAGAT
>PVJS01011500.1:0-37671 GCA_004027185.1 Glis glis | reverse complement strand
TTCTTTTCCTATTTGTACTCCTTTTATTTCCTTCTCTTGCCTTATTGCTCTGGCTAGAATCACAAGTACTATATTGAAAAGGAGTGGTGACGGTGGACATCCTTGTCTTGCTCCTCTTTTTAACTGGATCTCTAGAAATTTTTCCCCCTTCAGTATGATGTTGCCTGTGGGTCTATTGTATATTGCCTTTATGATGTTCAGGTATGTTCCTTCTATTCAGATTCTCTGCAGACTTCTCATCATGAATGGGTATTGGATTCAGCATCTAATGAAATGATCATGTGATTTTTGTCTTTAGTTCTGTTTGTGTGGTGGATTACCTGGATTGTTTTTTGTATGTTGAACCAGCCTTGCATCCCTGGGATGAACCCGAGTTGGTCATGATGTATGATTTTTGTGATGTGGTTTTGAATGTGCATTGCTAGTATTTTGTTTAGAAGTTTTGCGTCTAAGTTCATCAACAATATAGGTATGTAATTTTCTTTTCTTGAGCTGTCTTTATTTGGTTTTGGTATTAATGTGATGTTGGCTTCATAGAATGTATTTGGGAGAGTCTGTTACTTTCTATTTCACAGAATAGATTGAGGAGTGTTGGGATTAGTTCTTCTATAAAGGTTTTATAAAATTTACCTGGGAACCCATCTGGCCTTGGGCTTTTCTTTAATGGTAGGCTCTTTATTGCTGTTTCAATCTCTTTAATTGCTATTGGTTTATTTAAATTTTCTATATCTTCTTGATTCAACTTAGGAAGGTTGTACATGTCTAGAAATTTGTCAATTTCTTCTAGGTTTTCCATTCTGTTGGAGTATAGTTTTTCAAAGTAGTTTCTGATAACCCTCTGGATTTCCATGCTGTTGGTGGTAATATCACCTTTTTCATCTCTTATTTTAGTAATTTGGGTTGATTCTCTCTTTCTTTTGGTTAGGTTGGCTAGTGGTTTATCTATCTTGTTTAGTTTTTCAAGGAACCAGCTTTTGGTTCTGTTGATTTTTTTGTAGTTTTTTATTCTCTACTTCATTGATTTATGCTCTGATTTTAATAATTTCCTGTCTTCTACTGGCTTTGGGGTTAGACTGTTCCTGCTTTGAGGTGTGTCATTAGGTTATTTATTTGGTGATTTTCTCTTCTTCATATATGGGCACTCAGTGCTATGAATTTTCCTCTTAATACTGCCTTCAGGGAGTCCCAGAGACTTTTATATGTTGTGTCTCTGTTTTCCTTTGTTTCTAGGAATTTCTTAATTTCTTCCCTTATTTCATCTCTGACCCATTCCTCATTCAGCAGTGTGGTGTTCAGTCTCCATGTGTTTATGAGGTTTCTCTGGGTCTTCTTATAGTTGATTTCTAGTTTCATTCCATTATGGTCTGAAAAGACACAGGGGATTATGTCACATTTTTTGAACTTGCTAGTACTCACTTTGTGGCCTAGGATATGGTCTATTTTAGAGAAGGTTCCATGAGCAGCTGAAAAAAATGTGACTTCAGATAAATCTTGGCTGAAAGTTGTTTTCTTCCAGAGTTCGGAATATGTTGCTTCAGGCCCTCCTGGATTTCATGACTCAGTTTGGAAGTTTAGGAGTGATTCTTATTGGTTTGCCTTTGAATGTTACTTGCTCTTTTATTCTTGCCGCTTTTAAGATTCTCTCCTTGGCCTCTACATTAGTCAATTTGATTATTATGTGGCGTGGTGAACCTCTTCTCTGATCTTGTCTATTAGGGGTTCTACATGTTTCCTGTACCTGTGTGTTGACCTCTTATGTTTGGAAAATTTTCTAATATTACTTCTCTGAATAGATTATTGATTCCTTTGGTTTCAGCTTCTGTTCCCTCTTCTATGCCAATTATTCTTAGGTTTGTTCTTTTAAGACTGGTTGAGATCTCTTCAATGTCCAATTCATGCTGTCGAATTGTTTTTTCTAATTTATATACTATGCGTTCATTTTTGGAGAGGTCATCTTAGAATGAGATTCTGTTTCCTATGTGGTCTAGTCTATTGTTGATGGTCTGTATTGATGCCTTCATTTCAATTATTGCATCCTTCACTTCCTTCAGAGCTTCTTTTTGATTCCTGTTCAGGGTGTCGGATCTTTGCTTATTTGATCCTTCATTGCTTTCAGGCTCTCTCTGAATTCTTTTCGGAAATCCTGTATCATTTCCTCTATTGAAGTTCTGAGTTGTCCTTCTGGCAATTTTTGCACTTCTGAGTTGGTGGGTTCTGTTGTTGTGGGATTGTGGGGTCTCATTGTTTCTTTGCTATTCTTCCTTTTCATGATTTCAGGTTTCTTATGTTTATACCTTTGTTGCTTTTGGTAGCTCTCTCTCTCTCTCTCTCTCTCTCTCACTCTGTAGGTTTCCTATGTCTAATCTCTCTCCCTTTATAGTTTCTTATTCTGGAGGTTGATAGTTGCAACTAGAGCGTTAAAGGTGAATAGCCTTTACTGAATGGTTATTCTCACTTTCTCAGTATGATGTCCATTTGCAGGCCCAATTCTTGGTCTCCTTCAGTGATTGGGACCCTTACCTGGTGCCTCTCACTACCTGTGCAGGCGACCAGTGCCATTATTGCCTCTCACTGAAAAGCATGGGTCTCTGCGGTCTCCACTTGGGCTGTCCCTATGTCTCTCTCTGACTACACCAATGGCAGGTGTCACCAGCAGGGGGCCCCGTGCTTATGTCTCTCTTTGTCTACAGAAGCGATAGATGTCATTTTGACCCAATTTTGTACAAACACGGAACTCCACATTTTCCGCAGAGAGAGCTGGTTTGGTCCAATTTTCCCCAGGTACCACAACTGTATATCCTGTGATGATCCCTGGGGACTCTATAATGGCGCTGTGACCCATGGGCTACAAGTCTGTCCCACCTAAATGTCACCAGGTACTGTCTGCTTATCCACTCATCTACTGTGTCCCACAGCAGACCCCACTCCCACCTCCGCCGGGGCAATCCGCACAGTCTCAGACCCCGTGAGTCCCTGTGGCTGTGCTGGGTGGTCTCCCCTTGGGGCAGCTTGTTGACTTATAGTCTCGTTGAGTGCTGCTCTTAATCTCTGGAGAGGAGGTGGGCTCAGCCACTGCCGCAGGCTCTGGTCAGGCCTCTGGGCACTGGGGACTCTGCTGAGCATGGATTGAACTGCTGCTTGCTTTTGTTGCTGATGCTCTGCAGTTGCTGGTTTTACAACAGGTCCCTGGCTTCTTTTTTGGTGGCCTGCAGAAGCCGCAATGTCAGTAGCCGCCGGCGCGGTCTGACCAAGATGGTGCCGCTGCCACTTCTGCTGACATAGCAGTTCGGGTCTATGTCGCGCGCGTGGAGCGAGTCGCTGCTCGCCTTCACTGCTGCTATTCTGCAGTTGCTGGATTCACAACAGGTCGCTGGCGTCTCTGTTGGTCTTGTGTGGAAGCCACAATGCTGGTAGCCGCCGGTAAAGCGCTGCCAAGATGGCTCCACTGCAGCTGCTGTAGCCGCCACTCTTTGGTCTCTTGAGTGTGGAGCGAGCCACTGGTTGCTTTCGTCTCTGCTGATCTGCAGTTGCTGAACTTACAACAGGTCTCTGGCTTCTCTGCTGGCGGCGTGTGGAAGCCGCAATGCCAGTAGCGGTTGTCACGGTCCGGCCTAGATGACGCCACAGCCATTTCCAATATATAACTTTAAAGTGAACAAAATCAAAGTAAAAAATGGTCACATGAATCAAGATGCAGGAAAGAGAAATGAGCAAATCTCAGTCTTGCCCAGTCCCTGTTTCAGTCCTGACCACGGCCAGATAGTAGAGTAGATGTTGGTGCCATCAGCTTCACCAGCAATGGAGCTCTGAGAGAGGAAGGAAGTAACAGGAGTTCCAATTCTTCTAATTCTTCAACACACTTAAGGCTAGGGTTGTGGATGATTTTCTTCCCTTTTGCTTTGGGTTAATGTTGATAATGCAGTAAGAGACAGAAACAAGTTAATTTTGAAAACTGAAACTACGAGAAAAGCATTGAATCATGAAGGATCCTAAAGGACAAAACATGATTTCCTCTATGCTTACTACCATCTTATTACTTATATACTTGTGGAAAAAAGATAGTTAAGAAATCGTTTCTTATTTGATAGCCTATTTCATGTCACACTCTCAGAATAGGAGAACTACTGTATTTGAACGACAATAAATTTGAAAGGTAATTTCAAGAACATTCTCTGGAGCAAGGACATGTTTCCCCATAATATCCTAATCTGCCATCATGATTGTTCCCTTTGTCACAAACAAATTAATAAGCATCTTAATCTACCTAGAAGCCATATGTTACATCAATAGAATGACCTCCACTACAAGTGTAAGTAAAGTGACAAGGTCTTCTTCATGAATAATCGTAGATGTGTGTAATGACACATAATGATATTAACATTTTAAATCATTTTCCCTAACCCATAGCTATTCTTTCTTGATTCAACCTAATAGATGCATTTATTATTGTGTTTGCTCCCTAAATGAGAAAGGATTATCTTCTAATGGCATGCCCTGTTTAAATGCATCATCTTTATCATTTAATTGTAATAATATCATTTGATTTATTATTTGATTTATATAGATAAAGATATGAAGACCAAGTTTTCATAGTTAGTAAGCAATATAGTGGAATATTATTCCAGGTATGGCTGGCTCCTAAGACACATTATTTTTCACCACAAAATAATGATCAATAAGCAAAATTATTTGTGAAATTGGATAACTGCATCTTCAGATTTAAGTTTCATGTAAAAATAACAATACTTTAGAGCTTTAAAATTTGCATAAGGGCATCCATCTTAATCCAAACCTCTCCATGAACCTTCTGAAAGGCAAATAGATCAAAAAGAACAAAGCTACCCATGACCTACATATGTTGCTTAAATAAGAGACAAAGAATGCTATAAATACTATTTGTGTTTAAGTATATAAGTATCCATTTGAAAATTGCATATGAGAGATAATCCTTCCCCCATGGGTGTGGTATCCACCATAAGACACAACTAACTCTCAGAATAAAATAAAATGTCATAACCCTGATAATAGGTAATTGATAATTTTATAAACTTAGATAGTAGGAAATGCATGCCTATCATAATACATAGTTATTTATAGGTAGACATTTCTTTGGGATTGTTTCCTGATATTTCTGGAGAGAATTGGGTTTCATATGTAACCTGCTCAAAGTAATTCACTCTATTTAAGAATTATTGTAATATACACAAAACATCCTTGTGCATTTCATAATTTCACAAAAGATTATAAAAAGAATGATAGCATTTTAGTCATTTGTACATTCTACCAGGATAAAGCACTTTTTTTGTATGTGTCTGTGGTACTGGGGGGTTGAACCCAGGGGCATTCTACCTCAAAGCCATACTCCCAGCCTTAATTTTTATTTTTTATTTTGAAACATGGTCTTGCTAAGTTGCCAAGGATGGCTTTGAACCTGCAATCTTCCCATCTCAGCCTTCCATGCATTGGCATTACAGGTTTGTGCCACCAAACCTGGCTTCTAAGCACTTTCAAATTAGCAACTTCAAGAGCAAAAATTGATTCTTTAAATATACAGGACTTAAGCCTGTCTTGCAGGTTTGGACACCCAAAGAAAAACAACATAAACAAGTTTAGACATTTTTTTTTTCTGACCATTAGTGGGATATGTTACCACTGTAGTATACTGAAGGCCCCAGGGTCTTCTTGAAATTTCTAAATAATGTGCTTCTTAGACCACCTTTGCATGTTCTTTGGGAACCCCTAGCATTCGCTTTTTGTATCACATGCTACATTAGGAAGGCAAGTTGTATTACTGAAAGGCATTAACACTAGTCAGGATCAGTCCATTTCAACATTTACATCTGAATGTCAGAAAGGACTTTTCAATGTTTGTTGTACTGACTTGTTTACATGTATATCTTTCCTCTTAGCCATTGAGTTTTTTGTTGAGTAGAATGGCTGACAAAGTAGAAGCTCCTAAATATTTTTTGGTAATGAAATAAGTTAAATTAACTTTAGAACTTAAACATACAATTACCCTGTATGAGAATTTACTAAAAATCAACACCAAATTGGATAAGGGTGGTTAGGAACAGAAATACTAAGCCTAAGAGTAGGTTTATAGATGTTTTGCTAAAATAGGCTTGGGAAATGCTGAAATCCAACCATGGAAACCAGCAAATTTGCTTAGATTTGAAATGTAACTAAGTAAAGCTAGGTAAAAGATCATCTTCATGCTTCTGCACCAAAACTGAGTTATAAATATCTCCCAGGAGCCCTGCTAAGCTGCACTGTCCATTTAGTTCAATCTTAGCTTACTATCACAAGTCAAGGCTGAATCTGGCAGAGTGATTACCTAGAGAAACAAAAAGTCAATTGAGCCTAAAGGGAACAAATTATCGTGTTTAAGGACAAAAACAAAGTCAGGCAGCATCTCTGCTATTAGATCCAAGATTAAATATAGGGCTGAATACAAAAAGGAAAGCAGGCAGCCTTGAGCTATAGATGCACAGGACAGGAAGTGAAATTGAAGAATTTAAAGGGAGATTGAAGAAGGCACATGAAAATTTGTGACTTTACCCATGGTAAGGGTGTTTCCCAGAGTATTCTCCTCCTAGATAGCAGGACTGTTGTGTTCAAGTAGATTGTCCTAGTGAAATAATTATCTATGAAGTGAACAACTAGAGAGAGAGACTACCCTAGCTATCCCATGCAAGTTATAGTTTGTGTTAGGTACATGCTGCATTATCTCACTTCTATGTGGAATCTGCATATAGGTAGAACTCATAGAAGCAGAGTAGAAAGGTGAGTGCTAGGAGCTGGGAGGTCAGAAAATATTGGTCAAAGGGCAACTTTCAATTATATGACGAATGAATTCTAGTGTATAGCATGGTGACTATAGTTAATAATAATGCATACTTGAAATTTGCTAACGGTAGATCTTATGTGTGTTCACTACATGCACACACACACACACGCACACACACTAGTACTATCCAAGGTAATGGATATGTTAAAATCTTGATTGTGGAGATCATTTCACAATGTCTACATATATCAAAACATCGCCTTGTATACCTTAAATACATACATTTTTATTTGTCAATCATATTTTAGTAAACCTGGAAAAAATTTTAGAAGGTTTTTTTTCAACCTTTGCTTGTTCCTTTTCATTTCTTTGTGAAGATCTGAGTCTTTGACCTATATTATTTCCCTTATCTCTAAAGAACTTTTCACATTTCTTCCAAGGCAGCTCTACTGGCAACAACTTCCTTCAATTTGTCTGAGAAAGTATTTCTTCTTCACCTTTGTAGGAAAACTTCACAGGGTACAGAATCCTAGCTGGTGTTTTTTTTTTCTTTTTCTCTCAATACTTTAAATATTTAATTCCACTTTCATCTTGTTTACATGGTTTCTGAGGAGAAACTGCATGTAATTCTTATTATTGTTCTTCTAGGGGCAAGGAGTCTTATGGCTCCTTTCAGAATTATTTTCCTTATTTTTTATTTTCTATAGTTTGAAAATAATGTGCTTATGCATAGTTTTTTTATATTTATCTTGCTCAGTGTTCTCTGAGCTTTTTAAGTTTGTGGTTTGCTGCTTAAAATTTATTTGGGGAAATCCTCAGTCATTATTGTTTCAAATAGTTCTTCTGTTCCTTCTTCTTCTAATATACCATGTGTATTATATCTTTTGTAATTGTGCTACAGTCTTCGGATATTCTGTTCCATGCCGTTCAGTCTTGGTTCTCTTTGCTTTTCAATTTGGGAGGTTACTATTATATATCCTCAAGCTCAGAGATTCTTTCTTTAATTGTGTCCAACCCATTAATAAGCCCATTAAAGGCATTCTTCATTTCTGATAGGTTTTCATCTCTAATATTTTTTGTTTTGTTTTGTTTTGTTTCTTTTTTGAAACAGGGTCTCTTTATATTGCCCAGTTGGTCTTTTTTGTTTTTTTTCTTTTGGTACTGGGTACTGAACCCAGAAGCATTCTACCTCCAAGCTACACCCCAGGCCCCCCTTTTTTTGTAATTTGAAACAGGGTTTCACTAGGTTACTAAGGTTCTCACTAATTTGTTGAGTCTGGCTTCAAACCAGTAATCCTTCTGTCTCAGCCTCCCATGTACTAGGATTATAGGCGTGTGCCACCATGCCCAGCCCAACCTGGTTTTGAACTTGTGTGCCCAAATGATACTCCTACCCCAGTAGTAGGGATTACAGGTCCATCCGGAATAGCATTTCTTTTTAGTTATTTCTTAGGACTTTCTTGTCTATGCTTATATTGCCTATCCTTGTATGTCATCTACTTTATCCATTGGACTCATTAGCATACTAATTATTGTTATTTTAATTCCCAGTCTGATAATTTCAACATCACTACCCTGTCTGATTCTGATGCTTGCTCTGTCTCCTCAAATTATATTTTTCCTTTTATTATAGCTTATATTATTTTCTAAATAGTTTCTTTTATCCAGACATGATGCACTGGATAAAAGAAACTGTTGTAAATAGGTCTTTAGTAACATGGTAGTAGGTCTTGGGGGCAGGAAAAGCACTCTCTAGTCCTATTGTGTTAGTCAGATTTCTGCCTTTCTAATAAAGTACTTGAGATAATTTACTTATAAAGATTATAAAGTTTATTTTTGCTCATGGTTTCAGAGATTCCAGTCCATAATCAATTGGCCCCATCATTTGGGGCCTGTGGCCAAGCAACACATCATGGAAGCCCATGGTGGAACAAAACCACTCGGCTCATGGCCAAGAAGCAAAGGAGGGAGTAGAGGAGGGGCCAGGTTCCTACGTTCCCCTTCAAGGTCATGCCCCTAATGACCTAAAGACCCCACACATTAAGCCCTACCTCTGAAAGGTTCCACCACCTTCCAATAGCACCCCCTGGGGATCAAGCCGTCAACACAGGGGCCTTTGGGGGACATTCAAGATCCAAATCAGAGTACCTATGATTGGATCTTAGTCTTTTCATGAGTCTACATTCCCAGTTCCCTCCCATTTAGATGGGACAAGATGACTAGGGCTGTCTGGAATGGGATCAGTTGGGCTTTGAGAAAACCCCAGCACATTAGGCTCCATTCAGACAGTTTCTCCCAGGGCAGCTCTTCTTAACAGCAGAGTGCCCTGGTGGATTTCAAAATGGTCCCCTTTTCTTCCCCTGCAGATGGCACAAGGGGATTTTTTTTTCTCCAATATTTAGTGGGAAAATCCCAGGAAAGCTCCTGGAGACCAAACTCACAAAAGTGTGCATATTCCCAAGGACTGGGTTCCCTGGAGTTTTAAACTCTGATTGCCACAAGGAGCCCCCAGCCTTTCACCAATTATGGTTCAGGTTTTCCTCTTCAGGCACAGGATCCTGCAGTGGCTTCTACTCCCAAGTCTCTCTTCCCATAATTCATTATTCTCTGTATTTCTGTCTGTCTCCCCAGTCTTAGGGGCAGTGGGTCACCTTGTGCCCTCACCTCTCTTATGGACCTAAGAAGAGTGGTTGGTTTTTCAGTCTGTTCAAATTTTTATTTGTTGTTAGAATGAAATAATTACTTCTAAGTTCCTGACACATGGAACTGCAGTTTTTTTAATTTTTCATTGTTTCATCTCTAATATTAATTTTTGCAAGTTATTTTTTGAAAATGTAGATGTAAATATTCAGCTCAGGTTTCTCCAAATACCTTCAATATATATACTTTGCATTTTTCTTAAGTAAGAAGTTCACTGATGGGCATAGACATGAAGATAGCTGAGAGCTGCAGGCAGGGTAGCTCTTACAGAACCACCAGTATCAGGATATCATGGCAGGAAGAACCTTAGAGGTCATCTGTTTAAACCATTTCATGGTAGAAAGAAGCAAACACACACACACACACACACACACACACACACACACACACACGGATGCCTAGGTGGGACTCAATCACTGACCCTCTCCACTCAACAACCAGTATGGTATCATTGCATCGAGTGCTCTCTCCCCACTGTCACATCTGACCCACTGTATCTTCCCAGACAGTGGTTTAGAAATTCAGGTCTAGAGACATTGAAGGCATCTTATTCTGTGCTGTAGAGCAGATGCATCTCTGCCATCCAGTGTTAGAGACACACAGGACATTCCCTTGCTTTCAGATACCTAAGTCCTCCCTGACTCTTCTTCATTGAATGCTACTAGGAATTTTAAGGTCAGTGCTGCAAAAAATGAACCTTCCCACAGTTCAGCAGACACATTGGTACCTTCCTGCCCCCTCTGTTATAGACAACCAGGCCATTCTCATCAAGTTCTGTAAACTCACACCACCATAGGATACCCACAGGTATCTAGAGCAGTGCTGTTCAATAGAAATATCTGCAATGATGGAAATATCCTATAATTCTGAGATGTCTACTATAGTAACCACTATTTATAAGAGTTATTGAGCACTTGAAACATAAATTGCAAATATCTTGAGTAGTAGAGTTATTGGCAGTTGGGAGGGAATATTAAGCTGTAAACTATCACTTGTTAAATTATAAAATGTTTTTCATAGCTCATTCGACTCCTTGAAGCTTCATGCCAGCACCACACAAAACTTTTTATTGTTATTCTCTGAGACTTGTCAGTTATTCTTGACCCTGGAGTTCCTAGGTCTTCCAATAAGTATGGAAA
The DNA here is from genome assembly GCA_004027185.1 of Glis glis. Taxonomy (NCBI): domain Eukaryota; kingdom Metazoa; phylum Chordata; class Mammalia; order Rodentia; family Gliridae; genus Glis; species Glis glis. The sequence continues at coordinate 27,045 of PVJS01011500.1, read as the reverse complement.
TTTGCCTTGATACCACGATATCTACAGTACTTGATGAGTGTCAGAAAATGTCCTTGTCAGGAAATTATATAGGTCTGGGGTAGCATTGTACAGGTTCTGCTGTGCCGTTAGACTAAAAGGGTTTTAGTTCATCTGAACTGCAAAGTGAATGGTTTTGTTTTTCTTTTTTGTTGTTGTTTGTTTGTTTGTTTTTGAGGGGAGGGTCACTGGTAGGTAGCTTCAAGCTTTTATACATTTGGTGTTAGATTCTTTGATAATCTCACTAATTCATTCTTTCAAGTGCTCAATTCATTCTACAAGCATCTATTGAGTACCTAGGGGCTGTCTGTACAGTAATAAACATAAAAGAAGCGTCTCTGCCATCCTAGGATTGATATGATAGTGGGGGAGTCCAACAATAGACAAATAATAAATTATTTATAAAAAGCAACATGAAATAATGTATTGGTATATGTTATAAAAATCAAGGTAGTTTGAAGATGGTGGATTAGAGGAGCCCATAGCAACATAGTAATTCCCTGAAAATTAAGAAAAATAGCAATTCTTTGCCACCAGACTGGGAGCATCACACTACTTGATTTAAAACTATACTGTAGAGCCAGCTCCAGTGGTGGTGCACTGTCAGGAGCCCGGTCAGAGGCCAGCTACAGTTGCAGGGGAGGTTTCAGCAGTGAGTTCCCCAATGAGAAGAATACACATGGAATCGCCATCAGAGGAGAACAAACAGCAGTTTTATTCACAGATCCATCCCTTATACAGGGTTCCAGGCAAAATGGCACACATCCATGCCATCGTGATGTGTGCATGCATGTTACACTTTGCCTAAGCATACTTAGATAATTATGTACACATCTGCAGCTGCACAAGATGTGTGCACATCTGCACCTGTGTGGGGTCGTGTCTTCAATGCCGGCCTGTACTTCCTCTGGGCCCCCACATGCACGCTTATAATCTAATTACTTGGGAGGCTGAGACAGGAGGATTGCAGGTTTGAGGCAAGCCTCAGCCACTTAGTAAGACCCTGTTCCAGAATAAAGAATAAAAAAGGCTGGGGAGATGGCATAGAGGTAGAGCACCCCTGGGTTCCATCTCAGGTACCAAAAAATATATACATATAGGGTATTTAGATAAGGAAGTCTCGGGAGCCTCTTAGAGGAGGCAATGTTTGAGCACAGACTGGCATGAAATGAGAGGACAAGACGTGCAGGTATCTGGAATGGAACTTTCAAGGCAAATCAAGAGCATAGGCTAAGTGACTGATGCTGAGATATGTTTCCTGTATCTAGGAACAGCTGCTTGAGAAGACACTTGCTAAGAATGAGGGCGTAGCTACAACAGAATGAGAGCAAGGGAGAATACGAGCAGATAAACTCTGAGGGGTAGCCAAGAGCCACCTGGGAAGTTCCTGCAAGACAACATTCCTGGTCAGACCAGCCTCCTCAGCAAGAGCTGAATTAAGTCAAGGATCCCTTTCCTTGTGTCCTGACTAAAGTTCTTCAATAGTTGTCGTTTAGTGCTTCTCAAAATTCAATGTCATATGAATTATTTAAGAATCTTATTAAAATGCTGATTCAGATTATATTAGGCCTGGTATAGGACCTGATCACAGAACGCACTTCTGTATGGATATCACTGGTCCACTTTGAGAGGCAAGGCTTCACAGTCTAAATCACACTCAGGCCCAAGTCCAAACTCCTTGACATGGCTTGTAAAGTCTTGCTCCATTTACAAGCCCAGCTTCTTTTCTTGCTCCCGGCTCTCCGTCACATTTTCTTTCCCTACTTCATGATCCACGTATAATTTTTCCTTTCTTGAACACACCAGGAGCTCACTCATCCTTTGACCTCCACACAGTCAATGTCTCTCTTCCTACAGCAAACATCTCTTTCTTCACCAGTCTCTTATTCATCTATGAGTTCCTAGCTTAGTTCCTATTTCCCTGAAGTGTAAGTTAGCTGCCCTTCCACGTGCTACTAAAGCACTCTTTCATCCTTCAAGCATTCTCTGTGTGCTTCCTGCGCTGTATCTCATTTAGTTGGTGCATGGAGCAGGAGGAGAGAGAACCAGATCCATGTGTTGTAGTCCAAGAGTATAGCACAGTGCTTACAACAAAATTTCCCCCCAGATATTTGACGAGTAAATGTATGATTGATGGAATTAATCAAACCACAAGACATTCTGCTATATCCATATACAGAAAAAGAGTATTTTGCTAAAATGTAGCAGAGTCTGGCAGTTATATAGACTAAAAATGTAATGACTAATTCTCAGTAAAAAAACTCAACATCATGACAATATTTTGTTAACCTAGATTAATTAACCTTTTAATTGAATGATATATTATGGATTATTTTTGAAATTTCATAAATATGATATACAACAAGGAAGAATATTACTTCAATTAAGTGTCTTAAACTAGTTAAGTGTTTTCTTTGTTCATAAACAAATCACTGCCACATAGACATGGTCCATAAACTTTATAGATTTATGACCTTTTCACTTTTGAAAGTCTTCAAACATTGGTTTATCAAGAGATTGATTAGCATGTCAGCTGTTTTCTATTTCCTTTTCTCTGAAATTTTTAGTGTGACTATTTTGATGGACACTAACTACTGTAATTATTGTGTCATACACAAAGGCAAAGGCTAACTTCAGACAATACAGCATTAGTTCTGAGTGGATTAAATCATTACTCATCTTCATAAGATTAATCAGAACAAAGAGACCTGAAGGTCCAAATAGATGTCATGCTTGGGTCAAGGCAAAAAAATGTGGAAGCAAAGTCAGTGGCATAAGTCAGACACTGGAAAATGATGTAATAATAATAATAAAGTTTCAATACTATATACCAGCCAGTACAGAAACCAACAGAATTAAATATATATATATATATATATATATATATATATTTTTTTTTTTTTTTTTTTTTGCGGTACTGGGGATTGAACCCAGGGGCGTTCTACCTCCACGCTACGCCCCCGGCCCTATTTTTTTTTTTATGCTTTATTTTGAAACCGGGTCTCACAGTTGCGGAGGGCCTCAATAAGGAGAGAGAGAGAGACAGGGAGAGAGAGAGCGAGAGCTGAGGCTGGCCGTGAACCCGGATCCTCCAGTCTCCGCCTCCCAAAGCACTGGGATTACAAGCGTGCGCCACTACGTCTGGCCAACTATATATATTTATACATATAAATTTTACATGTTTATATATATATATACATTGTGTATATTAACCTTATATATTAAAATTATACATATATAAAGAAGTTTATTTTATTTAATTGGCTAATGCAATTGTTGGGTCTGAAAGTAAAAAATTACAGACTATGTGAAAACTCAGGTAGGAGTAGATGCTGTGGTCCTGAGTCTGAAATCTGTAGGGCAAGTTGGTAGGTTAGAAACTTGGTAGAACTTGACACTACAATCTTGAGTGAAATTTTTCCAGAAAATCTTAGTTTTTATTCCTAAGGCCTTCAACTGACTAGATGAACCCCACTCACATTATCAAAGGCAATCTGCTCTATTTAAAAAGTCAGCTGATGGGCTGGGGATGTAGCTCAGTGGAAGAGTGCTTGCCTCGCATGCAAAAGGCCCTTGGTTCAATCTACAGCACTGCAAAACAGTCAACTGACTGTAGATGTTAACCACATCTACAAAATACTATCACACCAGCACCTAGATTAGTGTTTGATTAAATAACTCGGTACTATAGCCTAGACATCCTGACACATAAAATTAACATGTACTAAATGCATAGTAAACCATAGATCTCAGGTGTCTAAGAACAAATGAAATAAATAAATGATTGCTAATCACACAAGGTGCAGGCCATCAGCCAACTCTGAATGTGGAAGTAGTAACAGAGAGATCTGAATTTAGGGTAGAACATCCAAGAACTGAGTGCAAGAAAAGAAATCTAGCCTCTAAGATGAATTGGGGAACATGGTAGCACTAAGTTACCAGAACACCGGCAGAATGGGCAAAAGTGACATCACTGAATATTTGCTATAGAAAATGACACAACATGTCAAATGAGCAGTTTTTAAGTCAGAGAGATCTGAGTTTAAATCCTTCCCTTGTACTTATCAAGCAAGCTATTTAACCTGTATAAGTCTATTATTTTCACCACTAACATGGAGGTCACCATGTACAAATGACAGAAATAGTGTGACAATGAAATAATATATAAAATATGTTTATAGTAGTGTAGTGTCATAAATGCTCAACATTGATTAAAAAAAAAGAACTTCCCATTTCTCCTCATCTGTAGAGAAAGAAATGAGATCTAAGTAAAGTTTCCCAGGTTGGAGCAGAATCAACACCAACATTTCCAAGCCAGAGCTGCAAATATTAGGCCGATCTCCTTCAGCTTGCCTTTCCCATTTCCCGGAAGTCTACAGCTGTTTCTGAGTTCAGGAAAGGAATGGGCCTGATTGCAGGATACTCCTGGACACTGAAAAGTTCTCAGAGTTTATTAAATTCATTGTATCAAGTTTTCAAATTTGTGATCTTTAAGTTCCATATGTCTCACAGCCGGAAGGTTCCAGGTCATTATTCAGCAGTACTATGTAATCAGATAAATCTCGTGCCATCACCATCACATGGTCACAGGTGGTGAGCTAGGGAGCCAACAGTCTCACTGTAGGACTCATTTCATGGGTGAACACTGTCGAGGTCATGTAAGGGTTATCTGCAAGAATTAATTCCTGCAACTTCTGCTTCAGGCTGGCCATATGGCCCCAGACTCTCTGGGAGGATCCTCTCAGAGCAAATGCTACAGGGTCTATTCACACAATTAATATGGTTAGTACCTGGAGATACAAAGTGTTGCTGATTCATTAGACTATTAGTGTTGGGTACAAAAAGAAAACTGGTGAATCGGAGATGATGAAGTGGCTTTGACACGCAGAGGCAGACATCTTATAAAGATTTTAGGACAGGTTCACAAAACAAAGAGAAAATGAAAGATTTCTCATCTCCCCCACTCTCTCTAAATCTTAACCAACTCCCCAAAAGAATATGTAACAGTTTTCACAAAACAAGCCAACAGCCAACTATAAGAGTTATAGATAAGTAAAGTACTATAGCAACACGGCAAATGAATAGAGGAAGTTACAAATATTCTCCATTGGTAAAGAAAGCGATAAAAGAAATACAGACCAGCTTAGCAAGAAAGCAATTCATCAAACTTAGTGAGGTCCCTGTTGCCTTTTTGTCAAAAACTGTGGAGGTATATACTTTCTTTTTGGATGTGGAAAAAATTAAAGCAATATTAGGGGAGAAAGAACCATAATTACCCTACCTGAATGATCTATTTGTCATGCTTTCCAATCTCGTGTTTTTCTTCATGCATCATAGTTTAGAGTTGTAATCAATGTGAGTGCTATGATATACTTGGATATTCAATGACTATGTTAACATAGCACTTATTCATTATAACTAAATTATTTTCAAATTGCTATAAGTTGTTGGTGGCACACGCCTGTAGTCCCAGTATGTGGGAGGCTGAGACATCAAGATTGCAGGTTCAAAGCCAGCCTCAACAACCTAGTGAGACTCTTGGCAACCTAGCAAGACCCTGTTTCTAAACAAAACATTAAAAAATGAATGGAGGTGTAGCTCTGAGGTAAAATGCCTCTGGATTCAATCCCCAGTACCACACACAAAAGAATGTTATATTTCTTCTTCTTAATACCTTAATTTTTTCTTATTTTGAAACTTCCCCAAGGGTAGGAGATAAGTCCTACAAAGATTCAATAGCTTGCTACAAGTACAAAATTTTTAGGAGCCCAATAGGGCCGGAGTGGGACATCCCTTTCAAAAGGAAAAGCGAGTTATTGTGCAGTACATTTTCTACCACAAAGAAGGAGAGACAATGCCTGATAAGCCTCATTGGATAATGAAGGTAGCATATTTTACCCCTAGGAATATGACTTAAATTCAAATAATGTGAACGTAAAACAACAATAACCATCTTTGATCAGGACTCAGATAGGAAAGTCTCTGAAAGAGGACAAGGCTATGGTTCAAGCGGGCCTGCTATGAAGGCAATAAAATCTGGTAGACTTTATGGGGTCAGAGGCATCTACAGTAAGAACAAATGCTACATGGATTTTATGGTAAATTCCAGTGGGAGAATCATAATGAAGGCAAAATGGTTCCTGTCCTTGAAAATATTATTTTTTAGAGATCTTGGAACTCTCAGGAATGCATCATTTGGTTCCGGAAAATTTTCTGTCATTGTTCAATTTTGTATCTACTGAAAGATGATTTAAAATTTTATACCTCCCTCGTGCTTAACTCAGTACGGATTGAGGCTAAGACTGATTTTCGTCTTATGCCTCTTCAAATTCTTTACTCTGTGGGTGTTCTCATTCATTCCATTATGTCTGTCCATGTTCAATATATTTAAGGATCCTTTTATGGATTTAAATCAAATAGAAGATGGCTATCCATACCCATAACTTCTTTAACAAGTTATCTTCATTTGCCCTATATTCTTATTTTAAATGACTTAGCAGTTTAAGGTCAATAACGGACTCTGACTAGATACTATTTTTAAATTTGCTACTTTTTCAATAGCACTCAAAAATTCATTACAACGAATGAGTTTCTTAGTGCTGTAATTAGAGAATTTGATATTGATTTCCTGTGCTGTCACAATTACTGGCATTTCTCTGACAAAAAATAACCATTACATTTAGAGAATCTTTTACAATGCCAAATATAAATAGAAACTTGAGACAGAGACATATCTCCTATTATGCTAGAAATAAACATTTTCTTCCTTATCGTAATCCAATGATAGAGAAGTGTTCTTTTACCTTATTGACCTGAGGCACAGGTTAGAATGTTTTTCTTTTCATTCTATTTACTTTCAAAATGAAAAGTGTTTTGTTTATTGTTACCATTGATATTGGGTTAGTGTTAAAAGTAAGTGTTGATCATATGGAAATTAACAAAGTAAAATCAAGTCATGATCTCATCAGAGATAATTACTTTTATATATCATTAAATATTACTTTATATATATTACATATATATGTATAATCCCTTGCAATAATCCCTTTTTCTATGCTAAGTCTTTAAATCTGATGCCTAATCAAGGGTAGACCTGGCTGGAAAAATAGCACTTTATGCCTTTCAGAGACTGTTCTTTGTTAAGTTCACTTTTCTGTTTTCAGAGAAAGTATTAGCTTTTGTAGGAAATCCAGCTTCTAAAGAAAAGAAGCCCCTTGCCACCACCAGCACCAATCTCATCACCCAAATTTGAAAAGAGCCACTATTAACATTTGGGCGGTTATCCTTCCAGGATGCATTCTGCATCTTCAGTTATGCCCTCTTTAATGGGAATGAAGGCAGGGTATGCTTTTCCTTGACCTTAACTTGTTATTTAGCCAGTCACTCACTAACAAGCACGTAAATTCTTTGTGGTTATTTTTGCTGTTTTAAGTGAAACGCTCTTGTGCTCTGGTCTCGTCAGCTTTTCTCCTTCGTACTCTCATCAGTTCATCTTCTTTTCTACCCCTAACATCAAAGTAACATTCTATTAAAATAGGATCCAGATAGTCTTGCAATTTAGAGGATAATGGCTACAAATCCTTACGATGTCAATGTCTCTCTTGGGGTGTTCTGTGCCCCTCATTCTCGCCGTGGTCTTCTTTCCTGAGGAAGCTAGCATGGTCAGATGGGGTCATGGAACACTGTCTAATGAGCAGGAAGGGAGCTGAAGCATTGCAAACCCCGTGCTCTCAGACAACTGAGCACACGATGAATAATTTCATTCATAAAACAGTCTAGCCAGGTGTGGTGGCGCACACCTGTAATCCCAGTACCTGGGAGGCTGAGACAGGTGGATCACAGGTTCAACAATAGCCTCAGCAACATAGAGAGACTCTCAGCAACCTAGAAAGAGCCTGTTTCAAAACAAAGAATAAAAAGGGTTGGGGTGTAACTCATAGGTAGAATGCCCCTCAGTTTAATCCCTAGTACCAAAATAATAATAATCACCATCATCAAATGGACATTAGGGAAGTGAAAATTACAACAATGGAAAAAATTTGAAATCACTTAAATTTACACATACTTTAAACATCTTATTTAACCTTCAAATATGTAAACATGTTCAGAGGTAGAACACTTCTGGGTTCCATTCCCATTACCAAATACTACTACTGCTACTACTACTACTACTACTACTACTACTACTACTATTACTACTACTACTACTACTAATAATAATAATAATAATTCTAGAAAATGCAAATAAACCTATAGAGTCAGAAAGTAGACCATTGGTTGTCTGATGGCAGTGAGCTAGAGAGAAACAGAGGAGGGATTTTGGAGATGAGGAAACTCTTAGAGGCCATGAATATGTTCATCATGTTGATTATAATGATGGTTCCTTAGGGGTACAGTCTTGCCACAGCTTAACAAATTATACCCTTGAGCCATGTACAGTTTAATTATGCCATTTATACCCTGATAAATTTATTAAACCAAGGTAAAAAGAAACATTAACAATATCTTCAGTATTTAAAAGTATGTTGATTACATTTTCCCATTTTTATGCTTACAACATCTTTGTGATATGTTGAGCATGCATCTGTATTTCATTTTTGCAGATGAGGAAACTAAGACTCAGAAAGGTGAACTTGCCCCAGAATTAAAAGCTTCAAAAAAAGTGGGTTTAGAATCTTATGCTCTGCTGACTTTACATTCTGCAGTTTCCTACGACATCACACTACCACCAGATCCCTTGTTTTCATGATTCCTAATTTGATACCATGCATTAGGCAGTATAAGAATTTGAAACTATCATTACAGAAAAATCAACATAAAACATGAGGTTTTTATCTAAAAGAATCGAAAGCAGGATCTCTAAGAGGTATTTGTCCACCCATATTCATAGCTATGCTATTTACAACAGCCCAAAAATGGAAGCAACCCACGTGTTTATTGATGGGTGAATAGGTAAACTAAACATGCTATTTATACAGAATGGATGATTATTCAGCCTTTAAAAAGGAAGGAAATTCTGACACATGCTTCAATATGGAGGAGCCTTGAGGATCTTATGCTAAATTAAATAAGCTGGACTCAATAGCACAAAGACTTGATTTTACTTTCATATGAGATATTTGGAGTAGTCAGAAATCTTAGAGGCAAAAAGTGGACTATTGGTTTCCAGGAAGTGAAGGAGGAGGTAATGGGTATAAATTTTTAGATTTTCATGTAAGAAGAGTAAGCAGAATTTTGGAAATGGATAGTCATGATGGTTACACAACAAAATGAATATCACTGAAGTATTATATTCTTACAAAGAGTTAAAGCTGGGCATAGTGGCACATGCCTGTAATCCCAGTACTTGGGAGGCTGAGACAGGAGGATCACAGGTTTGAGGCCAGCCTCAACCACTTAGAGAGACCCTCAGCAATTTGGTGAGATCCTGTTTCAAAATAAAAAAAGGGCTTGGGGTATATCTTGGAAGTAGAATGTTCCTGGGTTCAATTCCAAGTACCAATAAGTAAATGAATGAATGAATGAATGAATGAACGAATGACAGTTAAGATGGTAAATTTTCAGTAAGGTGTATTTTACTATAATTTTAAAATATATGAGTTTTTAAGCCCTTATATTTGTATGGAAACTTGGAAATCTAGGAAGCACTATGACTTTATTACAAAAATAAATATAATGCTGAGCGTGGTGGCGCACACTTGTAATCCCAGTACTTGGGAGGCCGAGACAGGAGGATTGCAGGTTCTTGACCAGCCTCAGCTACTTAGTGAGGCCCTCTGCAACTTAGTGAGACCCTGTTTCAAAATAAAGAATAAAAAATAGGTCTGGGGTTGTAGCTCAGAGGTAGAATGTTCCTGGGTTCAATCCCCAGTACCACAATAAATAAATAAATAAATAAATAAATCTTCAATTAGTTATTTTGTCACTGTTCTCAAAATGTGCTTCTGAGCCATAATGCAACCCTCTAGTAACTCACGCTACCGTGGACCTAACTGCAAGCAGAGGTTCATATGAAATACAGCATATGGGCTGTTCTCTGCCATGGGCTGAGAATCCCATAATTTGGAGCCCTGCTGAGTTGGAAAGGTCAGCTACTGTGCTTCATCAATCCCACTGCATTTTAAACCACAAAATATATCTCAAATTCACTCATTTCTCTTTATCTGTTTCCATTCATTCTAACCCAGTTAATCATCATTTTTTACTTAAATTCAACCACACTCTGTTTTTCTCTCTTACCTCCTTCTAGCTTATTCTCCTCATAGCAGCCAGAGATCTTTCAAAATACATGATGTCGTATCAATTCACTGCTTAGTGGCTTCCCATTTCCTGCAGGGTAAGATCAAAACATATTGCTGTGATGTATAAGGTGCTGAACTATTTGGTCCCCTTTCAACAGCTTGTAGCACTCTCTGCTCTCTCAGCACCTTAGACCTCTGTTCTTCTTTCATTTTTTTGAACACTCTGGGGCACGTTTGTAGACACTATTCCCATGTTGGAAAGGCTCTCTCCTCCACTTTTCAAACAGATGCATTTGGATCTTTAGATCTCTAAGATTGCTTCTCCATTGAGGTTTCTCTTGAATACGCTATATGACGTGGGTCCTCTCATTTTTTTTTTCTGTTTCCTCTGTTTACTTCATGGCATTCAACAAGATTTGAAATTATATCATTTAACTGTGGATTCATTTCTATTTTTTTTCTGTTCTCCACACTTGAATCTAAACTCTTGGAGGTGTGAAATATATTTGTTTTGTTCACTATTAATCTGAGTACCTAGCAGAAATTTTGGCATAGAATAGGAAATCAGTAAAACTATTGTATGATTGAATGAATGAAAACAAAAAAGCAAATACTACCTAAATGTTCATCAGTGGAGGAAAGGTTTTTCTATTAAATACCATTGAATTGTTTAAAAGGATGAGAAAGATTTCTATATGAGGTTGTTAAATTTAAAAAAAACAGTACATTAAATGCAGTAATATTCTTATAAAAAGTGAATATGTGTGTATGAGCATAATATATATATATATATATATATATATATACTATACACACACCTATGTATATAAATACATATGCGTATATACACATGGAGGGCTATAGAGCAAACTGTTGACAGTTATAGCAGTCAGATGCCATGGCACACACAATCCTAGTACTTAGGAGACAGAAATAGGAGGACTACAGGTTTGAGGCCAGCCTCAGCAACTTAGTGAGACCTTCAGCAACTTGTCAAGACCATATTTAAAATTTTTAAAAAAGGGATGGGGTGTAGGTAGAATGCCCCTGGATTCAATTTCCAATCTAAAACCAGCAATTGTTATAGCCAGAGAAAGAAATGTCAGAGAAATTAGGAATTGAATGATGGGGGACTTTAGCTTTTTATGTATTGCTCTTAGATATTGAATTTTTACTCCTGTAAGCATATTCAGGTTTACATGTGTATAATTTAAAGGCAAACTTATTTTTATTTTCTGATGCCCTTGTTAGCTGTGTTTCAAATTAATTAGGAACATTGAATAATCAAATAGGAATAAAAGGTTACTAGAATCAATATATGGTGCAAATAGGGATATATGGATATTAAGTAACTTTAACCCCTTAAGCTGAAATTGTTAGATAAGAGGAAATTTCCAGTGTTGGAAACACTAAGGGGGGAAAAAATCAAACATTATCAAACATTTTTGCACCTCCAAGAAAATAACTTGTTTGTTATTGTCATGAGTTTTTAGGCCTGAGTTATCAATTTTTTATTCCAATAAAAAATAAGTATATTTCAAAATTTTACATTTTATTCAGTCATGCTACAATTGATAATGAACACAGAAACAACCCATCAGAAGATTTTACAACCAAGCAGAGTTGTAAACATTACATTTATGAATTTGATTAGCACTATTGCATTTACTCAACGATTCAAAACAAACAAATAAAAGCTTTATATTTTTGGGGGGATGTTGGGTCAATTTAGTAACAACATGTATGTTCTTTATGTATCTAAAAATTCAAGCAGAAAAGATCATTGCAGAAATTCAGTGAGCTTCTTAACAGAATCTTGAAAGGTTATCATAAAGTATAGGTGAGGGGGAACCTCAAGGATTCCAACATACTTATGGTATTAGCAAATGTGCACTTGTTCACCTAGCGGAGGCACAAGGGCAAGGCAGCTTCGAATATTCAAGGAAGAGCATCAGATAGCCTAGTGCAGTTTTGCAGTGTTGAGCTTGAGGACACTTCTTTTTCCAACCTCTCTGTTTCAGGTGCTAGAGTTTCTTCCTGCATTGTCACCATCTTTAATTGTTGCCACCAGTGCTTGTGCTCCTTCTTTCAGCTAGCTGCAGATTGGACCAGTCTCCCTAGAACTCCCTTACCTTGAGGTTCTTAAAAGTAGAGCCTTTTGGTAGCTGAGCATGAAGTAGCTCAGGAGCAATGCCTCAGACTCACAGGTCAAGCAGGAGTGGGGGGGGGGATCCTAATAGCATATAAGAAGGATTGTGGGATAAAACTAAGTATGTAATCTGAAGTCTCCATTAGTGCCAAATGGAAAATTTCCAGCACAGTCTAGATGTTTTTCATCTCATTGGCGTATAGCTTCATGAACACAGGTTTCCAAGAAGCACTTTCTTGTTGAGATAATACGCAAATTAAGTCTTTTATCCCTCGTTTCCCAATTGTAGGAAGAACTATCTTCTCCCTTACCTAACCATGGTTCCTGTCCCTGCAGCTGACTATAAAACAGGATCTATTACTCTCTTGAAAGTATTAGGAGAAAATATTCTGACTTCACCCCTTCACTCATATCACTCACAGAAGGAATTATCTGAATGGAAGGTTACAAGGCAGACAGTCACTGGCTTCTCTAAAGATCTACCTGCCCTAAAGATCACACATATTCATTTCCTCTTTTCTCTGGAAGATGTGGATTGTTGAGCTGCTCTCTACCTGACTAGGTAGGTAAACTCAATCAGGGGAGAAGGAGTTAAAAGATAATTAAGACCTTAAATCCAGGCAGTGGACATTTTTGCCCCCATCAAAAATAAAGTTGATTGATCAACATGAAATAGATGCATTTTCTCCCCATCTCTATCACTTAGTACAGAGAAAATCCATGGGCATTATGTGCAAAACAAACACAAGAAGATTCTGAAATGTGGAAAGAAAAAAACAAACCTGCTAAAGACTGAGAGACCCGAATAAAATGGCAATTAGTTCCCTGGTTTTCTTTCTGCCCCATTTATCTCAGGCTTAGTGATGGGGAAGTTGGCAACCTGGAAAGACCAAAGACAGCGAACAAGAAAAGCCCCAAGAAAAACCAACTCTGTTTAGCCAAAACACCAGGAAAGAGGCAATCTAACAAGATCTAAGATGTTTAGATAATACCACCTTCTCCCAGACAAATGCTGCAGAAAGAATTGTGGCCATACCACCACTCGCATTCTCAGAGGGCAAGGGGGACCCTAGACTCCACTGTCAATGGGCTGCAAAGAAGCCCACCCTCCCCGCCCTCTCTAGTCCAGCTTGGGTGGATGTTATGATGGCCCATGTGGGGATCTGGGGACTTCTGCTCCCTGCCTAATGGTAACACAGTAGTTTTTTCCTTCTTTGCTTATAGGAGCAGAGGTCAGGTCAGAAGCCAAATCTTTCATCATCATCCAATGGTAACAAGGCTTTCCCCTTCCTTCCTCCCTTTGTATCAGTGGAGACCACAGGAAAATAAGGTATCCCTCTTCTTTGCAGCCAGAGTGTGACTAATGGAGGTCTAACAGGGAGCCTGAAATCCCACCCGCTCTCAACTGAATTACTAAAGGAAGCCAAGTGTTTAGCCTGGGCTTTTAGTAGTAGCAACGTGGTACCTCTTCTATTTCTTCACCATTGTGGTAAAAGAGAAGTCCTGATAAAATAGACATCAACAAGATCTGTTATCTCATTACATAATATACACAATGTCCAGGTTTTAATAAAAGGTCACCCATTATTATGAGGGCTAGGAAACTCTTGTACTGAACAATAACAACAACAACAAAGACATTGAATAACGCGGAGAAGAAACAAATGTTGTAGCTTTCTTACAAGGATTTCAAGACAGCTTTAATGGGCAATTACAAATATGTTCAAAACAGAAAAAATAGAAAGTCTCTGCGAAGAAATAGAAGAAATAAAAAGCAAATGAAATTTAAAACTAAAAAGTACACTATCTGAAATAAAACCTCACTGGAAAGGTTCAAGAATAGAAAAGACAGAGGAAAGAATCAGAGAATTTTGTGATAGGATAATCAAAATCAACCAATCCAAACAACAGAAAAATAGACTAAAAAAAAGAACAGAACCTCAGAGACTTGTGGTACTATATTAAAGGATCAAATTTCTGTCATCAGAGTTCAGAAAGAAGAAAAACAGGGCAAGTGTTTAAATTATTCAAACTTGGCAAAAATATAAACCTACAGGTCCGAGAAGCTGAGCATAGCCCAAACAGTACAAATCCATAGAAATTCATACCAAGATGCATCATAATCAAACTTTTGAAAACTAAAGACAAAGTAACCCTCTTGTAAGCAGCAGGAAAGAAATAACACCTTGTATATAGTGGGAACTGTTGGAGTGACAGCTGATTTCTCATCAGAAATCAAGGAGACCAGAGGAATTCAGTGCCAGGACCCAGGCACTGAGCGGGGAGAAAGAGAAAAAGAAAAAGAAAAGAACAACCACTACCTTCTCCAATTTCCTACTGTGCCTTGGATTGACTAGAAGCATCTAGAAATCAGCCCACCAGGAAGTCTGGACGATGGAATGAGTAGGGATCTGCTCTAGGGCACAGAAGAACTTGCAGAAGGGTAGAAAATGGTGGGACCCAGTGGGGAGGGGGGAGGACACATGGAAAGCAACCAATACAAGGACATTAGCAGCATTAGCTCAATTTTCAAAAGCATCTCATGAGATAGAATTCTTCTCGTCTTAAAAGTGAAAATAAGTGAGATTTAGAGATGGTAAATAACTCATTCATTTCTTGAGTTTATGGGCTTAAGAGTTGACTACAGTATTCTGGATGTAGAGGTACATGCCCCCAAAATATTTGCTTCAGTAATTAATTAATTGGATGTGGGCTGTATTTGACTTAATTAGGCAGGCACTGTCTTTATCAATGTAAGCTAATTAACAACAGAAATGATTGGTTGGTTGAAAAGTTGATTTTTCTCCCCCTAGACACCAGAGGCTACTTAATTAGGATTAGGAAACAAGTAAAGGAGTAGTCAGGATGGGCGCTAGAAAGCAGAGGAACTGGATTCACTAGACATGCAGGAAACACAGGATTTTCTCAGGACAACAACAGAGCCTAAGTTCTAGTTGAATTCTTACAAACATTTCTCTGTCTCACTCGTTGTTCCCTGTGGTTCAGACAAAATATCATTCTAGTATTCTGAACATGCACTTCCTGCCCCTGCATTCAAGCTCTTGTGCATGCTGCTGCCTGGGCCTGAAATGCGTTTCCTCTTCTTCTTTTCCTGAACTAATCATCCACCTTGCTCTTCAAAGCTAAGTTCAAAGCCATTCCTCTCTGAAGTCTTCCTGAAAGCAGGGAACGTGTCTTATACTTGAAGGGACTCTCCATGCCTTACAGATAAGTCTGAAACATGTAAGTCAGTTGGGAAATGTATTAAATGAATTAAACTGAGGAGAAATGAGAATTGGGTTCCGAAGATGGCAGACTCTGGGGGAAGCTTTGCACAGGGACACAGGACTGAAATAGGGAAGATATGAGAGACAGATCAAAGAGATTTGGAATCAAGACTGATCTCTGTTCTCTTGCAATTGCTCTGGTGTCAAGCGCAGGCCTGTACAGTTTGCTGCCCAAAGCCCCTCTATGTATCTGTTTCTCTGTACACATTTATGCATGTGTATTTCTTGACCTGTCTTACTTGCATGCTTTATTTCTCCCTTTATAATTATAATTTAGAGCGAAATTGACTTGAATTGATTGTGTCATGAATAAGCATAAATTATTCTGTGCCTAACAGAATGATTATTTGTGTGTGTGTGTGTGTGTGTGTGTGTGTGTGTGTGTGTGTGTGTGGTGTGTACTGGGGATAGAACCCAGGGGTATTCTACTTCTGAGCTACATACACCTCCAGCCCTATTTCATTTTGAAACAGGGTCTCACTAAATTGCTGAAGACCTTGCTAAGTTGCAGAGACTAGCCTCGAACCTGTGAACCTCCTGTCTCAGCCTCCCAAGTACTGGGATTACAGGAATACACCACCATGCCTGGCTGAATGACTACATTTTAAAAGAATTTTTTTCATGAGTAACTATTTATCTAAATTTCACTAATCTTTTTTTTTTTTGTGGTACTGGGGATTGAACCCAGGCGCATTCTACCTCCAAGCTACACCCCCAGTCCTACTTTTTATTCTTTAGTTTGAAACAGGGTCTCACTAAGTTCTGGAGGGCCTCTAAGTAGCTGAGGCTGGCCACGAACCTGCGATCCTCCTGTCTCGGCCTCCCAAATACTGGGATTACAGGTGTATGCCACCATGCCTGGTTAAATTTCAATAATCTTAAAATTCATATTAAAATAGTTGGGTGTGGTAGTGCATGCCTCTAATCCTAGTACTTGGGAGGCTGAGACAGGAGGATCACAGGTTTGAAGCCAGTCTCAGCAACTTAGTGAAGTTCTCAGCAACTTAGTGAGACCCTGTTTCCAAATACAAAAAATAAAATAGGGTTTGGGGTGTAGCTTGGAGGTAGACTGCCCCTGGGTTCAATCCCCAGTACCACAAACAAAAATATTCATATTTAAAATCTCTTACTTCCAACACCCCTCTTTCTAAACCTCATCCCCAGATTTACATGGAATCCATTGCTGTGGTGCTGGTTAAAGCATTGTACAAGATGTGGCAGAAGCTATGAAGGTAAATAAGGTGTGGTTTTGTCACGGGAAAACACTATAATTCCATAGGGTTCTTTTTTTATGTGGCAGAAAAGAATTTCAGCACACATCGGTCAGAGAAAAAGATAGAGGTTTTATTTAGGAAAGTGAAGGATACGAGTTCAAGGGAGAATAAGGGCCATTTCAAGAGTGGGAGAGTGAGTGTCTGCACAAGATAGTAATCTGTCCATGCAAGGGAGTCTTTATGGAACCCCCGTGAGGGGGTGGGTGGGGTCGCACAGTGGAGGTCCAGACTTCCTCTTAATCCTCAGGTTCTCGGCATCCATGGATGGGTGGTGACTGGCTGGTGTCTGACCTTTGTCATCCTCAGGGACCCTTTGTTTACTAAGCATCTCAGGACTCTCAGGTGGGGAGAGGAGCCATGTGATTAAGGGTGTAGACTCATTGAGGTTTCTGTCTAAGACAGAACACAATTTATAGGGTGGAGTTAGAGATTATGAATTTTCCAGAAGATTTTAAAACTATGTTTTCCTTCCCAATTTGTCTCCTTTATGCCTAATATTTTACTTCTATCCTACCTCAGTTTCTGATATGGGGAAGTTAAGATCACAACAGGAACAATAACAAACATATGCATTAATTAATCTAAGAAGTAGAACTTTTGAGGTGCCAAAATAATTGCTTGCAGGTAAAGAGGAAAAGTCACTTCTGGTTAAAGAGAATAGGAAGGGCTTTATGAAGAAAATAGCATACTTTTATTTTTATGCAGTGTTATAGTCCTTGTATTTATGAACCAAGGACAGATTGAAGGAGAATAATAAAGTGTGTGTGTGTGTGTGTGTGTGTGTGTGTGTGTGCATGTGTACAAATACATATCTTTCAAAGCGATAAGGAAAGAAATGCATTCCATATGTAGGTGACTGAAAGAAACAGGGGCAGCTTGCATGCCATGCAAAGATGCTCTATAAAATCAATTCAAGGGGAGCAGAAGTTCTCAGGTGTACATGATTCAGGAGAGCTGTAAATTTCTTCTCACACCCAGGACTACCACATCACACAACACTGAGATACCGGTATGTACATGGCACAGTCTCTGTAAATATAAAACAGTAGGAAGCTTTAAGGAGCTTTTTTAGATATTTTTTCCTTATTGGTTTTGCATGAAATTTTAAGAGTACATGTGCACTATATATCTGTTTATGTTTTGTGTGTATATATATGTATATGTGTATACATGCACACACATACACACACACACACACACACACACACACACATGTAAGACTTCTTTTTGTTTTCTCGCCCCATGAACAAATTTTCACCTTCTTGTGAGTAATACTACTTGTGTTGAATGTGCATGCTGCAAAAGTACCCATTTGTGTTATAGTGGACACCTTTAATATAGGCTACAATGGTATATCTATCAGCATTCTTGCAGCCATAATCTAAATATCTGACCGCATAACTTAGAGGAAAGAAGATTTATTTTCTTATGGTTTTGGGCTCAGTCCATGTGAGGCTGGGGACTGCGGATCTCAAGGCATGGTGGAGGGAGGTGGAGGGAGAGCACATGGGCTGTGCTCTTTACATCATGGAGGCCAGAAGTGAGCAAGAGCAAGAGCAAGAACAAGAGCAAGAGCGAACACACCACCTAGTGAGCAGGGAAGAGGAACCCTTTATATAATCCCCAAGCCACACCCCCAGGGTCCCACCTCCAGCCACACCCTAATCCATTACAATGGATTTATCTACTTCTGGGATTACAACCCTCATGACTCAATTATATCAGTTCCAAACATTAAGTGAGCTCTTTAGGGGACATTTTATATCTAACATAACAAATGGGAATGGCTCTCCTGGGGTGGGGAAACCTGGCTCCCACATCCCACTTTGAATCTCAAGACAGCTTTGACAATCATTTAAGGATCTTATAGCAAAGTAATCTGATTTTGAGAATATTTTTCATAATTTTTTTTATTCCAATCTCAAATCTTCAATGATCTTAGCTGACATCTCTAAGTAACATCACAGACAACAATACATGCTATTGCTAGATACTGAGAGGAATTTTCAATTCGTTACGATGCTATAGAACTTGATTCAAAAGCTCTATAACATTAGTTACACAAGGCATCTATGCATGTTTCAGATTTTAATAAGGATAAGGCTGCTCATCCTCAGATTTCCTTTCTCCATATACCCCCCATTTTACTAAGCAGAACTATTGGCCCTTCCTGATCTCTACCCCAACACCTACATATGCAAAGATTCCTAGTGTCACTCTTCAAACATAAGATTGAAGAGAACGGGCAAAGACTGAAATATTCTTTCATTCTCACTGTTCCTGTTAAACTCTTCCATGAAAGAAGGTCAGTCTAAAAACATATTTGTACATTAACATGAACAATCTCCTGAATGGATGAAGATATTAGAAGGTTAAAGTGGTTATTGTTCATTATAGTTTTAAATATCTTTCCCTCCTATGGTGAGTCACATATCTTTATAGATATTTTAGTTTAAAATTGAAAGCATTCTATTTTTTGGTTGCTAACCAGAACTTTCTTTTCTTACATTTTTCAAGTTTTATTCTTTGTAGTGGCAAACAAGCAAACAGCAACAAAACACTTTCCCTTTTTCTGATGGAATGATCTGTCTTGAGAATAAATTAGATGCTCAAGGGCCTATTGAAGCGGAAGACTCAGTAACCACTTTCAAGTTTATTAAATGTTAAGAAAATTCTCACATAGGAAACAAATGTAGACCCTGAAACCTCTAAGGTCTTGTCTCACTATTAAGATTCCAAGTCAGATCAATAAGGAGAGATACCAGTAGACTAGTGGAAAGGGATTTGAGGGGGTTCAGGAGGGTGAAAAGGAGACTTGATAAAGGAAACAGTTCAAATAATGCTATGTACATATATGAAGCGATCAATACCAATCTCAATAATATATGCACAGGGCAAGGGAGGGAGCAGGGAGAGATCTGGAGGGAAACACACCAGGTGCTGTGTGCATGTGTTTCTATCACTCTGAACCTCATCATGATGTACCATACCAATACAAGTGTATTTAAAGAAGATTCCTAGCTGGGCGTGGTGGTGCACGCTTGTAATCCCAGTACTTGGGAGGCTGAGACTGGAGGATCACAGGTTCCCGGCTGGCCTCAGCTACTCAATGAGGCCCTCCACAGTTTAGTGAGACCCTCTTTCAAAATAAAGAATATAAAATAGGGCTGGGAGTGTAACTTGGAGGTAGAATGTCCCTGGGTTCCATTCCCAGTACCGCAAAAAAAATTCCTAAAATAACATTTAAAAAAATATATATATATATATTAAGAATCTCAAAAGATGTCAGTGTACCAGGTTCAAGGAACAATATTGACCATGGTAAATACTTTTATTCCAGCTGTTCTCTTTCTCAGTATTAGTCAGAGACCTGGCCTACAACCATACCAATAAACCTCATTACTTCTCTAGATTTTTATAATATTTAATTGCTATAAGTTTGGAATATTTCATTGTGTAAAGCTTAAAAGATCTCTTCACATTACAAAAGCAACACAAAAGTATCTAAGAAATTCTCCTCTGAAACATCAAGTATTTTCTGCAGGGTAATCTCTTCTTCCTCTCCCAGAGACAGATCGGATCCCACCACAACAAGCACTCAGTAACTTCAGGTTGCCTTCAGTAAAATTCAAAATTCCTTAGCCTGATGCACAAAGTTGTCTTTTATCCCATTTACATTTGTGCTCTTATTTCAAGCTAACCTCTCTTTTATTTATCCTGTGTTCCTGAGCTTCTCTAAATGTGACATTTCTTTAATTTTCTACCATTTTGCAAGCCATTCCCTCTGTCTAGAAGTTACTTTCCCTTCCTGATGACCACCAACAACTGACAATTGACACTTCCCCTAACAAGTCATGCTTTCTTCTCTGATGCCATTGATGACATGACACACATCTGTAGTTCAGAACTTCTCCCATTGAACTGCCTTTGTTTGTACACAGGCTTGCCCTGCTCATCGGCAGTCTCTTGACAGCAAGAACAGTATTAACCCAGCAAAATGCTTATTATAGTATGTATATATTTATTAGACTGAGCTATATGAACCTGCTGAGCTTTTACCATTTTTTGAACCATGAAGATATCTATACTTATTTTATACTCTATTTAATCCTAAAAATCTTGTAAAAAATGTACCGAGATGGAGACAGTGCACTAACCAAGTCCTTATATCTCCTGACTCCATTGCTCTTGGGTGGAGCCCTGCAGCCAGTCTAGTCAATGAAACAACAAAAATGTAAACAGAAGTATGTAATTTCCCTGATGAAATGGGGGAAAATAGCGTGAACATCTTTCCAATTCCTCTTTTGCTACGTAATGAGAGACCATATTTTGTAGACAAAGCAGTGGTAGATGACAGAATTTTGGCTTAAGTTGCTGAGTGACACATGGAGCAGAGCCCTACACCAAATACAGAATGCCTATAAGCAAGAAATAAACTATTGTGATAAACTAGTGGGATTTCAGCTTGCATTTTTGGGCTAATCTTATATACAACCAGATAAAATAGTCAAGGAAATGAAGCAAAGGGTAATAAAGATAGGAGAATAAAGACAGAATCAGATTAAATCCAAAGTTCTTTCTATACTAAAATTATGGTACTTATTGGATTGTGAGCTTCCTGGTGGTCAAGAAAAAAATGCCACTCTGTGTTGCAAAGTTCCAAAACTCCATAAAATAAAAACTTATAATACTACTTCAAATGTTCAATATATATTGAATGAATACACTTTTTATATCATTGCTTAAATGTACAGTATATTTCAGGAAAATAGAGAATAGCAACATTAGCTCTAGAAGAGTTGAAGAGTCTTTATGAGAATAAGTCAGAGAAATCTCTCAAATGTGTTGGACCTAGTCTAACTCTAGATCAATTACTTTTCTATCTCAAGAGATATTAGTCTTGAATTTCAAATTAGCAGGTGGTTCTAAACAAAAGAAGGATGATGAGCTAAACCACTTACTTTGTGCCTTGTGCATGCATCTTTAATAAGCTCTCTCAAAAATATTTTAGATAATATTCAACAGCATGTTAATAAGTCCATAACAATAGATTTTACATTAATAAATTCTTAGCTGAGAGATGAAAAGAATACCTCCAATAATGTTATGAGAGTCATAGGGCATACAGACTGATAATAAGATATTAATAACTTAATTCTCCAAACTTCTGGTGAAACAAAGAGTAATTATCTGAGCTGTTATCCCTCCAGTTACATATTTCTATATTAAGATAAATGGTAAAATTTTACTTTGCTTTGTTCAATATATTCAATAACAAACCAATTATGTTATAATCAGAGAAAAGTATTTTTAAATATATATAATTTCAAACATGTATTTCAGTTTACTCTCAGTACTGTCTACTCACCATTCTCATTGACAGCCTTGGAATGTTTAAAAACATGATCATTACTGAAATTTCTTTGGAAATACATCAGATCATGCCACTTATGATATGATCCCTTTTGCTACCTCTGTCATGTAAAACCCCTTTGAGGACAGAGATTCTCCTCATAAATAAGGCAATTGGGTCCATGAAACTTAAAATCCTCAGCATTTCTTCTGGCAAACTCAAGAAGCCTACTCCTAGTATACTCCTAGATACCCCTGGTTCAGCTAATTGGCAAGAGCATTTCAACTGCAACCCTGTAATATCTTTGCTTATTTAATATGACCTTGAATCTGTTATGTTGAGTCTCTCTTCTCAGAGTTAAAATGTTTTGCATTTCTTCTATGCATTCTAACCCATTGCTAAAGCCACAATACTCAATTCCAGGGAGGCACCTCTCATTCTGTTAACCTATTCAAAGCACATGACCTTGCTACACAGTTAACTTCTCATACACGGCTTTAACAAAGTGGAAAGAAGAAATAACATGAGTCCTTTTTTTCCATATTATTTGATTTACAATTTGGAACATCAATCTTTTAACTCTATGTTCAACAAATAAATATCAAATCAGTCAATAACTAAATTATGCCATATTTCATTAACCTCTTGTGTGCTATATGAAACTTAGGACACATGGAAAAATAAAGGAATACCTCCCTGCTAAAACCAGTCAAACATATACTCTTCATGTTTTACATAGGCAAAACGTTGCATATACATGTGCACACACCCTCTAGGTAGGGCTGAATGATTCACTAAACAATCCTCATGTCTCTTCTCAAATCTCCAGTCTCAGGTTCTGCTTAAATATAACTTTCACAAGTCATTGTCTCTGATCCAAAATAACGCCTTTATGCCCCCAAAGTTCTGCTTCCTTTGTTTCCACTCTTTCTGGGAGCCAAGTCACCTCTACCCAAAGGGCCTAACCTGAATTTTGCTAGAAGAAATCTCAAAGACTATGTGGGTAGTACTTTGATGCACAGAGCTGGTGGCAATATTTGACACAATCTTCTGAGGGGCAGTTTCTGTAGTAAACTCTGAAGCAAAATTTTTACTCCTCATAATCCATCCTAAGGAAATAGCAATGGATTGTACAATGTTTGCTTAAAGACTATTTATGGTAAAGTTATCTATATTCTAAACTGTTCTCAAGTTTGAACTCAGGGCAATGTAATATATCTTTTATTTACTTCTTGATAGGATTTTATATATTTTAATTTTTCTATAATTTTCATTTCTATAGTCAGACACAAGAATTCCCATTTTTTGATTTGAGAGTAGGTCTTGTTTACTGTCGATCAGCAAGATTGGTCCTTTACTCTTTTTTAATTGGGTTTTTGTTCTTGTTTTTCTTTCACTATTAAGTTGT
Organism: Glis glis; assembly: GCA_004027185.1. Classification (NCBI taxonomy): domain Eukaryota; kingdom Metazoa; phylum Chordata; class Mammalia; order Rodentia; family Gliridae; genus Glis; species Glis glis. The sequence goes on along the minus strand of PVJS01011500.1, from coordinate 3,315 downwards.
GTGGGTTCCTTATATGTTTTGAATATTAACTGCATGTAGATACATGGCTTGCAAATATTTTCTCCCACTTTATGAGTCATTTATTTCATTGCTTCTCTCGCTGTGCAGAAACTTTGTCATTTTTTATTACATTTATTGGTGCATTGTAGTTATACATTTTGGTGTCAGCGTATCAGAAGCATGCATGCACACATTGCTCATTTAGCCCTCCCTCAAATCCCACCCCATTCCCTCCCCCTTCCCTCCTTTCCATGCTCAGCATAGTGATTGACTGTGATAAGTTTGTTTATACACATCATGTGCATTAGTGTATTTCCCTCTTCCCCCTTCCCGTCTCCCTCAGTTAGGTCACCTTCTTTGCTCAACTAAAGTTTTCTCCTTCTTTGGAGTTCCTTCTAAGTCCCATTCTCTCTAGCTTCCACATATTAGGGAGAACATCCGACTTTTCACTCTTTGTGATTTACTAATCTCGCTTAGCATAATGTTCTCCAGTGTCCTCCATTTTCTGCAAATGTTGTAATTTTGTTCTTCTTTATGGCTGCATAAAATTCCATTGTGTACATATCCCATAGTTTTGTGATCCATTCGTCTGTTGATGGACACCTTGGCTGGTTCCAAAGTTTGGCAATTGTGAATTGTGCAGCTATAAACATAGATACACATGCATTAGTCTGTTAGTTTGGTTTCAGTTCTTTTGGGTAGATGCCTAGAAGTGGTATTGCTGGGTCATATGGTAGGTTCATTCCCATTCTTCTGAGGATCCTCCACACTGTTTTCCAAAGTGGTTGCACTAATTTGCAATCCCACCAACAGTGTATTAGAGTTCCTGCTTCTGTATATCCTCTCCAGCACTTGTTGTTGTTTGTGTTTCTAATGATTGCCATTCTAATTGGGGTTAGGCCAATAAATGTATGAAAAAATGTTCAACATCATTAGCAATCAGAGAGATGCAAATCAAAACTATCCTGAGATTTCACCTAAACTTTTTCATTTCATATGGTCCCACTATTTAATTTTTACTTTTCTTGCTTGTGCTTTTGGAGTCATTGTCACGGTCAATAGCAATGACAAAAATAATTTTCCCCAGTGTTTTCTTCTAGGAGTTTTATAGTTTTGAATCTTACATTTAAATCTTTATTCCATTTCAAGTAAATTTTTGAATATGGTGTAAAACAGGGCTTACTTTATTTCAAGTTTTTCCAACATCATTAGTTGAAGAGACTATTCTTTTCCTACTGTGTTTGTTCTGGACCAATGGGTCCCAGTGCTTAAGAACTCACCCCAAAGGGCTGTGGGACTGAGGAAAATAGGCAGACAGATTCAGGCTTGTATACAATACAATTTATTTGGGACATACTGACAGCAGTGTGTTCCTGGGTGGCAGCAAGACCAGCATTGTCACAATAGGGGTTGAAAGACAGGGATTTATGAGTGGCCAGAACAAAAGTGACTTTATCTAAACTAGAATGTGCCTGGCTTATCTCAAGCTAATGTAAAAAAGTTAAACACATTCTAACTGGTGCCAGGGTCTGGTTATAAAGCTTCAAATACTACTCAAATGGCTTTGTCTGTAGAATGCTGGGAAACTATGCAGGGGAAACCAACTAGAGTCCCTTAGTGGCAATCATATGGTTACAACTCAAAATGGCTGCAGTCAGGTTCTTAACATCTTTGTCAAAAATTAACTGTTAATGTTTGGATTTATATTTGGGCTTTCTGTTCTATTACACTGGTCTGTGTGTCTGTGTTTATGCAAGTACCATACCGTTTTGATTACTATAGCTTTGTTATATAGTTTGAAACAAGGTAGTGTGATTCCTTCTGTTCTTTCTCAAGATTGCTTTGGTTCTTCTTTTTTGTGGTCTCATAAAAAGTTTAGAATTATTTTTCTATTCTATGGAGTTTTTGATAGTAATTATATTGAACCTGTAGACATTTTTCCAGATGACAAATGGCCAACAAGTATATGAAGAGGTGTTCAACATCATTCATCATCAGGGAAATGGAGATCAAAACTACAATGATACACCACCTCACACCAGTTAGGATGGCTATTATCAAAATACAAGGAATAACAGGTATTGGAAATTATATGGGAAAAGGGAACCCTTTACACCATTGGTAGGAATGTAAGTTGATATGGCCATTATGTGAAGAAGTGTAGAGGTTCCTCAAAAAAATTAAAAACAGTGCTGCCATAGAACCCAGCAATCCCATGTTGGGGCATATATCCAAAGGAAATGAAGTCAGTATCTCAAAGAAATAACTGTACCACCATGTTCACTGGAGTATTATCCACAGTAGCCAAGATATGGAATCAACCTAAATGTTAAAAGTGTCCAATGTATATGAGATTATACCAACATCATTCTCAGTGCTACATGTGGGGGGGAGGCGGGGGGGGAGGCGGGGGGGAGGGACACCAAGAGCTGTGTGCATGTATGTTAACACCAAACTGATACTCATTGTGATGTGAGACTACAATGCACCAATAAAAAAAGAAAAAAAAAAGAAAAAAAAGTGTCCAATGACAGATGAATGGATAAAGGAAGTATGGTGTGTGTGTGTGTATGTGTGTGTGTGTGTGTGTGTGTGTGTGTGTGTGCATATGTGTGTGTATAAATATATATCTGTGTGTGTAGATTCACACAGGTATAATAAAGAAATATTCAGCCATAAAAAAGGCAATCCTGTCATTTGTGACAACATAGATGAACCTAGAGAATATTATGCTAAGTGAAATAAATGGCATATAAAATAATACCAAGTGATCTCACTCATACGTGTAATCTAAAAATCTTCTTGAACTCATAGAAGCAGAGAGTAGAATGGTAGTTTCTAAGGGTTGAGAGGTAGAAGAAATGGGGAGATGTCGTGAGAGCCAGCATTCATGTGAAAAGTGTGCATCTTAACTAGAAGGAGAATCACAACCAGTTTTTTTTTAAATCACTTCTCATTTGAACTATCTGAAGCAATTTCTGCTAATGTCCTGTAATTTAGCCATTTAGTTTATGCTTGCATTCTTGTACAGTTATAAATCATCATTCTCCTGATTTAGTTTTTTTTTTTTTTTTTTTTTTTTTTTTTTTTTTTTTTTTTTTTTTTTTTTTTTTTTTTTTTTTTTTTTTTTTTTTTTTTTTTTTGCAGTACCAGGGATTGAACGCAGTGGCGTTCTACCTCTGCGCTACGCCCCCGGCCCTATTTTTTATACTTTATTTTGAAACCGGGTCTCACGAAGTTGCGGAGGGCCTCACTAAGGAGAGAGAGAGAGAGACAGGGAGAGAGAGAGAGAGCTGAGGCTGGCCGCGAACCCGG
>PVJS01011499.1:0-45652 GCA_004027185.1 Glis glis | reverse complement strand
GTAGCGCGGAGGTAGAACGCCCCTGCGTTCCATCCCCAGTACCGCAAAAAAAAAAAAAAAAGAAAGTACAGTAGCCCCCTTTATCTGTGGGGGATATGTCCCAAGGCTCCCAGTGGACACCTGGAATCTCAGATAGTACCAAGCCCTACATATACTATGTTTGCTTTTCCCTATACACGCCTAAAGTTTAATTTATAAATTGGGCACAGTAAGAGATTAACAAGAACAAATAATAAAATAGAACAATTATAACAATGCACTGAACTCCCTTTCTCTCTCTCCAAATATGGAATTTTCCATTGAGTATTTTCGGACCATGACTGACCTTGGATAACCAAAACCCTGGAAAAGCAAAACCACATGGCTAAGAGGGTCTACTGCACTTTGCCTGAGTGATTCCTGGGATTTTCCATACTAGGAAAACAGCAAATTGTTTGCTCAGACTAGCATGCTAGTGGTGGTGGATTGTGCAAAGTGCATGACCTACATAAAATGTCTACAAAATAGAAATAAAACTTCCTTGACTTTTTCCTCTACTACTTAACTAGGTTGCAATGCTGTCTAGATTTTCATTATCAAAGCATAAATAAGATGGGCATGTGCCTATACTTCTTAAAGAAAACTCTAGTTTATCATTGCTATATTTCACAGGGAAGGCGGGATCATTGGGAAGTACCTTATCTATGATCTTGATAATATATAAATTCCCTGCTTGGGCACTAGTTGTCCTAAGACTTGCTGTTCTTGATGTTTCTAAGGAAGGACTCAATAATCACAGATTTAACAGATTTAGCAGATCCAGACAGCCAGATTTGCTTTTCCATAAAAGGATTCAAGAAATATGCAAGGGTATCTTTGCATCAGATCTTGCATCTTTTGGACTTATTTTAACCACTTTAAAAAATAGACTCCAAATGACCTCTGTGAGCAGCCACTTGGCAGGGTAAGTGAATAACCCATGGCAAAGCCCCACATCAGACCTCTGCTGTGGCCAGAGGAAGAGACTCAGAGCGTCTCAGGGCTCTGCAAATCCCCTCAGATATGGAGAAAGGGGACATGATTTTAACCCTCAGTCAGCAAATGCCTTCATTCTTTTATGAGGGGGGAGGCGTTAGTCAAGACCCAGATAAATAATATATCACTGAAAATAGAGCACAGCAAGTTCAAGTTCCTTGAACTTCCCAGTCATGCCAGCCAAGGGCCTGAGGACAAGTGAGCGGGGTCCCCCAGTGTTGTGAGGAGGAGAGGGAAAGGTTGCAGCAAACCTCTTGCTGAATCTTCAGTGTCCCTGAATGAAGAATGGAGTTGAAATCATTGAGCCAGGCGTGGTGGTGCACGCTTGTAATCCCAGTACTTGGGAGGATCTGGGTTCTCAGATACTTAGTGAGGCCTCCACAACTTAGTGAGACCCTGTTTCCAAATAAAGAAAAAAAAATAGGACTGGGGGTGTAGCCTGGAGGTAGAATGCCCCTGGGTTCAATCCCTGGTACCACCAAAAATAAAAAATAAAAAATAAAAAAAGAAATCATTAGAGAGGACTTGCTCACAAACAGGCTTCTCTTGAGCCACCACAGCCATGTTGACCAATTGTAGTTGCCTGAAAATCTTTTCTACAAGCCAGGTGTGGTGGCTCACACCTGTAATCCCAGTACTTTGGAGGCTGAGACAGGAGGATTGCAGGTTCAAGACCAGCCTCAGCAACTTAGTGAGACTCTGTTTCAAAATAAAAAATAAAATAGGACTGGGCTATGTGTGGTTCAGAGGTAGAATGCCTCTGGGTCCAATTCCAATACTGCAAAAAAAAAAAAAAATTCTACATGGTGCAGCATTTTCAATATGTTAGTTTCCTTATCTCAGCTTTAAAATCTCCGAAAAGTACTATAGGATGAACTCCTCACTTAGGGCTTAATGCAAACCCAAGAGGCAACAAGCAAGGAGGCTGAGTGGTGGCCGGAACGAGTGAGAACAACATGTGGGCCAGGCCCTCGAGCGCCCATCTCCTCCGTAACATACGAAACAGTCAGCACAGGCTTTCACAGTCCCATTGCTAAAAATCTCAGCACCAACAGATTCAGTCCCATGGGTGCATCTGCAGGCTGCCTGGAGGCAAAGTGAAAAGCTGGCCCTGCTCATGGATCGTCCTCATTTACCAAAAGCACTCAGGCTATTCATTTTTTAGACAATCCTATTTCCTCAGTACAAAAAAAAAAACTACATTTAAATACTTTATTGGAGCCAGGCATGGTGGCGCATGCCTGTAATCCCAGTATTTGGGAGACTAAGACAGGAGGATCACAGGTTTGAGGACGGCCTCAGAAAGTAGTGAGACTCTCAGCAACCTAGCAAGACCATGTTCCAAAATAAAAATAAAATAGGGCTGGGGGTGTAGCTCGGAGGTAGAATGCCCCTGGGTTCAATCCCCAGTAACATATACACAAAGACAACAACAACAACAAAAATACCTTTACTGGGCATTGGATTTTTCCATATTGTTTATGAGTTTGATACAATGAGTCAGTTAAGCTATTTTTAAAAGAGAAAGAAAGAAAAAAACAAAAGAAAAAGGAGTAGGACAACTGATCTTAAAGGTGAGATCCTAGCCACGCATGATGGTGCATACCTGTAATCCCAGTAATTGGAAATCTGAGACAGGAGGATTACAGGTTTGAGGCCAGCCTCAGCAACTTAGCAAGACCCTGTTTTAAAATAAAAAGTAAAAAGGGCTGGGGTTTAGCTCAGAGATAAAATGCCCCTGGGGTCAATCCCCAGTACCAAAGTGGGGGTGAGGCCTGAGGTCCTGCTGGCGGCATACGGACCCCAGAGCCAGCATGGGCAGAGGCAGATGCCATCCCTGTGCCAAGCATCACTCCACAGGAAGGCTTCCAGAAACACGGCTTGCTCTCAGAGGCTTATCAAGCCTCAGTCTCTGCCACGGCTGTCAAAAAATTCTACTCCAACATATTGCTTATTGGGCAGATTTCTCTTTTGAACTGAAAAATTCTAAAGACTCCTGGGGTCCAGGAGGAAACATTTTTTTTTTCCCTCTTGGAACCCAAGCAAAAAGTTTTAATGTTCTTTCCACTGTGCCTTCCAATTCCTCTGCAGCTTTTCACCACTCCTGCTATGAGGAGAACACAATAGAAGAAAGGCCGCGGTGGCAAGCTGCATGCTCACAAAAAGCAAGGAGTCCAGCCCAGCCCTCAGCAAAATGACTCTGCGGGGAGATATATAAAGCCCATGTATGTTACATTTTATATACGTTATATTTCATATGGATGAAGTATAAACATAAATATATATATATATATATATATATATATATATATATTCCATAAAACAGTCAAATGACATTTCTTGGACAAATCACTTCTGCTATAGAAGTGATTGATATGAGTCTTGTAGACTCATGTTTTAGAGCCTTGGTTCCCAGGCTGGCGCTATTAGAAGGTGGTGGAATTTTTAAGAGGCGGGGCCTATCGGGAGGTCGTTAGGTCACCAGGAGCACGTCCTTGAAGGTGACTGTAGGACTCTGGGCCCCTTCCTCACTCTCCTTCACTTCCAGCCATGAAATGGATGGTTTTGTTTGCCAGGTGCTCCTGCCATGATGTGTGTGTGACCTTGCCACAGTCCCACAGGAAGAAGGCCAATGAATCACAAATTGAAACCTTCAAAACTATGAGCCAAAATACATGTTTTTCTCTTTGCAAGTCGACTACCTTAGCTTTCTTGTTATAGTGCCAGAAAACTGTCTAACCCAACTCCTTTGAAAATGATCTCTCTGTACATTTACATCAGTATGTTGCTTTAATATCATCTGCTGTGGTCTAGTGGTTACCACACAGCAGAGCAAGACTGAATGCAATTCAACTCCACCATTTATAGCTGTCTGGTCTTGGACGTGTTTTTAGTAAGTTCTGTGTCTTTGCACACTCATCTGTTAAATGGGGGTAATATTCCAGCTATTGGGAGGATAAAATCTGATAATAGAAGCAAAGCACTGAGAATGATGCTCAGTAAAGCTCTTATCATCATGGTTATTATAGTGCAAAATTGTTTTCAGATGTATTGTCATGGTTGATCCCATAAACACTCTATGAAACAAAAGTGATCATTTTATCCTTTTGGGGGTAAGGGGCGCTGGGGATTGAACCCAGGGGAATTCTGCCTCTGAGGTACATCCCTAGCCCTTTTTATTTTTTATTTTATTTTATTTTTTTGAAACAGCATCTTGCTAAATTGCTGAGAGTCTCACTAAGTTGCTGAGGCTAGCCTCATACCTGCAATCTTCCTATCTCAGCCTCCCAAGTACTGGGATTACAGGTATATGCCACCCCGCCTGGCCATTTTATCCATATTTTACTGGTAAGTATAATCAAGCTCAGTTACATGTTCTGAAAAAAAAAACCATAAATAATCTGTGGATGAGCCAAGATTTGAATCCTGGTCTCTTGACATTCAAACTGGGATTCTTTCCCATTATACCCAATTTTTGTCATGTAAATCACAACAAAAAAATAGGCATTATAAAATATTGTCATTAGGTGAGTTCAGAAAGGAAGAAAATGATTGAGAACATTATAGTACCTATTCTAGGAATTCATTCCTCAATAAACAAAAACAATCAGTTGATACAGACATTAGCTAGCACTGATTATTTATTTACTTATTTACTTACTTATTTATTTACTTATTTATTTAGTGTGTGTGTGTGTGTGTGTGTGTGTGTGTGTGTGTGTGTGTTTGGTACTGGGGATTGAGCCCAGGGGCATTCTACCTCCGACCTACACCCCCAGCCCTATTTTATTTTTATTTTGAAACAGGGTCTCACTAGGTTGATGAGAATCTCACTGTCCTCAAACCTGTGATCCTCCTGTCTCAGCCTCCCAAGTACTAGGATTACAAGCATGTGCCACCACACCCGGCTCCTAACACTGATTTTTAGACTTAAGTTATAGAAATTTGGAATCCCCAAAATTCTGAATTGAGGGGGGAGGAGGAAGCCTCATCAATATATATTCTTTGTTCTTAATTTTACTTTTTATGAAAGTAGGTAAACTCCTACCTTGAGAAAACACATGAAAAATGTGTAACTTCAGGATGCTTGGATAACTCATTAGAAATAGAACCAGTAAAGGGCTTAAGTATTTTATTGTGAAATGTGCCATTTTATTGCTACTATAATTCACAAGCGAGTCATGGGCTTTCTGGTCACTGATATATTGATAACATTCAGGCTACAGCCTCTTAGAGCTACAAGACTGAGAATCTCACCCCTAGGAATCTTTATTCACATGCAAGTTTTATGAGACAAGCAGAAGATTGGTCAATATAAATGAACACTGGCACAGATTCCTTCTTTTCTAATGAATTTTTATAAGTTAGAGCATTTAAATGGATCCCTAGGGGAATAATTCTTTCATGACTAACACTCTTTCTAGTATTAACATCTATTCTAATTCATTAAGTTGAAATGTGTTAGCCTTCAAGAACTTGAACACATCTTCTACTTAAGATCAATCTCTTAATTCATAAATCTAGTTTTGATTTTAATAGGGACTATACATACAAATCATTCAACTTATCACCCCCAAATTTAAAAAGGTATTTTGAGAGCCACAGTAAAAATTAAATTTCAAACAAAAATAGTAATACTAAAAATGATAATCTTAAACAAAGACACTGTTAAACTCTGAATGACTAGCAGTTCACACTGTATATATGATCATTATTTTTTTATACAGTTTACCATCAGGGTCCTGTCAAACTTTTACAAAAGTCCACACAAGACCCTAAAAGATAAGGTTGTTTATCTGACCAACTCACATTATAGTGTCCATTTGTCCAAGTTGACAGATGTCCATTCCATAGCTAAAGAAACCTCCTCCTTTTCATTTTAATTCTGAATTATGTTTTAAATATATAATATGCTTAATATTCTAGAAATATTCCTGATAAAGCCCTCCAGATGGATAAATGCCATTCCTTAGATACATATCTTAAAATCTAAAAAAAATTTAAAAAGTCTCCCTAGAGAACATTCCTGAGATGTAGAATCATAAAATATTACTTAGGTCAAAGAAATGCATTAGATTTTTCTCTGCTGCTGACAGCTTACCGCTGCATCTTACATGCTTAAGGCTATAAGTCAGAGGATGAAATTGAAAACAGATGACTAGAGAGCACTATTATGCTAAGTAAATAACTTAAAAAGTAGAAATCCCTGCATAATCATTTAATCTTCAAAGATACACCTTTTTTTCTTTCTTAATTCCCAGGATTAATTCTGCCCAATGCTAACCTTGGACTGGCCTGAGATCAACAGGTACATGTTTGTTGATTGACCCAGCTCCCTCAACTAGAACAAAATGTATGCCTCAGGTCTCCCAGCTCCCTGCTTGTCGCCCTGAAGTGGCATTGCGGCCCATCCTCACCTGCTTCCCGTCCAAGGTGTACAGGCGCTTCACCACCCCGGAGTCCAGCTTGATGGCGTCCGTAATGTCGGTGAGGACCTGCTCGAAGGAATGGGCCGTCTTCTTGTTCAGCAGGATCCTGACAGCCTTCCGGGGCTTCACTCCACTTCTGATGATGGTGACCAGCTTGGGCCGAATGAAATCCTTGTTCTCCCGCACCTCGGAAGGGCTGCCTTTGGCCGTGGCCAGTGAAGACACAGCGCGGGAAGCCGAGGTGGTCTTGACGTTCACCGACCAGTTGGGGTTCACATTCTTGGTGTACTCCAGCTTCTTGAAGGGCTCTATCGAGCCGCACACGTAACTCTCTCCTAAGGAAGAGAGAGAGACACCGCCATTGACACAAAGGTAGACTTAGCCTTTCAGTTTTCCTTTTCTACTTAGGGGCAAGGACAAGTCGTGATTTGTAAAACAATGCAAACATGATTTCATAATTAATGAAAAAGAAAGATTTCTGACTTCTGATCTGGTTCTGCCAGCAACAGACTAGCATCTTGCAAAGAAAATCATCATTCCTCCTTTTCTTCATCTTCAGGTTGGTGATAGAAATATTGATATGCTTGAGTCAGCCTAAGAAAGGTACGAAATTGAGTTTAAAATAGGAAGTATTCTTTGGGAGTTAGGGACATTTAAATGTGTGGAAAACTTCAAAATCCAAGCTACCTACATGTGCTACTTGAGATAATTTAAAAACTAAAAATGGACCAGAACACTGCTGCTCAAAATAGTTATATAATTTATAAATTTGATGAGAGTGTACGCTAAACATTCTGCAGTTAAGTAAAATTCCAAAAGCAGTAGCGGGGCGCAGTGGTGCCTGCCTGTAATCCCAGTACTTGGGAGGTTGAGATAGGAGGATCACAGGTTCACCACCAGCCTCAGCAGCCTAAGTGAGGCCCTCTGCAACTCAGTGAGACCATTTCAATATTAATAGTAGTAATAATAAAATAATTAATGAATAGAGCTGAGGGTATAGTTGAGAGGTAGAATGTCCTTGGGTCCCTGGGGTTCATCCCCAGTAAAACACACACACACACACACACACACACACACACACACAGACACACACACACACGCACACACAGACACACACACACACACCAAAATAATTCCCCTTCCTTTTCTGCCTTTTATACAGTGCTAACCATGGTATCCACACATACTAGAAAGTCACTTCATATTCGCTGATAGATAAAAGGTTTAGAGAATGTTTAACCTACAAACTATAGCTTCACAAACTGACTCTAAACCAAAAATTGTTAAATTTTTATTTAAAATGACCTCTTAACAGAATCTTCTAATGAAAATACTCAGACTGTGAGGATGTGGATCACACACAAAAGAAACTAACATATGTCCCAAGAGACGACGATTTGTAAAATGGTTAATTCTAAATACATATTTCACAAAGTTAGATGAAAACATTTTGAAATTAAGGAATTATAATGGTTTTTATTCTGTGTTAATAAGTCTTTTGTGACCACAATTAGGTAAAAAAAGGCCTAAAAAAAGCTTTCATAGTTGCCAGTAAAGTGATCTAAGGCTTAATCCAACACAACCTATTTACTTTCATCTAAATTCTTGCCCTATTTTTTGTTTATTTATTTTTTTGCGGAACTGGGGATTGAACCCAGGGGTATTTTACCTCCGAACTACACCCCCAGCCCTATTTTCTATTCTTTATTTTGAAACAGGGTCTCACTAAGTTGTGGAGGGCCTCACTAAGTAGCTGAGGCTGACTGCAAACTTGGATCCTCTGGTTTCAGCCTCCCAAGTACTGGGATTACAAGCGTGCACCACCACGCCCAGCTCTTGCCCTATTTTTAAATTAATGGTGCAAGCATGAAGGCCCACAGGATTAAGTATCCACATAAATATAAGTGGACCAGTGTTTTGAAAATAAAAAAGAAAAGTTATACATGTTATCAAACATTTATTTTGCAAATAAAAAAAAAACTTTTACTCTAATGTATATACATACACATTACGCCTCATGAGAGGACATATAAATAGTACAAGTTTAACCAAACCAACCCCTTTCTATTCACCTGGCAGATCATAATTTGTCCCAACTATGTTTTTCTCAGGATTTAAGTAGATATCAAAAATAGATAATAGTATTTTTGAAGGCTTGTTGGAAGGGTATCATGAATGTGACAGTAGGATAGAAGGAATTAGAAATTCTGGCTCAAGACCTGGCCTCTCCAAGCACGTAATCTTAGACAAGTCCCCTAGACTTCTGGGCGATGGCTTATTTATCTGTCAAATGAAACCTCACTGGGTTTTAATGAAGGTCCAATTAGACAGTAGAGGGGCTTGGGATGTAGCTCAGTGGTAGAGTGCTTGCCCAGCATGCACAAGGCCCTGGGTTTGAGCCATAGCACCAAATATAAATAAATATATATATATTTATATATATATTTATATTTATATATATTTATATATACATATATATTTATATATATATTTATATTTATATATATTTATATATATACATATATATTTTTATATATATACACATATCACACGTGCACATACACACACATACACATAATGTATATGTGTGTGTTATACACACATGCACAAAGATACACATTCACGCACGCATGTGCGCACGTGCGCGCGTGCACACACACACACACACACACACACACACACACACACACTAGAGGTCACTGATCTCAAATACTCACTGCTATAAAAGCGAAAATGGCCTGAGGGGGCATTGCCCTAATCATGCAGTTAGGCTAAAAGTGAAATTAAAAGCAAAATTACGGGAACTCAGTAAGCAGGTCCTATGTTATACGGTATTAATGGTTTCTAAACGGAGTTATCAAGAGACATCACACTGGGTCCATCTCAACAAGAATGGTCCTGCTGCTCCCCTCAAAAGGCATACAGCCCATAATTTACCTCGACAAGTCAACCTTTGTCACAGTTCTGTGCTAACTGAAGACATGCAATTGTATGACTATTGGTAAGTTTATACACTAAGCCTCTAACTAAAAAAAAATAAAATAAAAGCATAGAGTGGTTGACATTTCAACAAAGAAAATGGGGGGGCTGGGGTGTACTGGGGATTGAACCCAGGAGCATTCTACCTCTGAGCTATACCCCCAGCCCTTTATTTTGTTTTGAAACAGGGTCTTGCTAGGTTTCTGAGATGTTCACTACTTTGCTGAGGCTGTTATCGAACCTATGATCCTCCTGTTTCAGGCTCCCAAGCACTGGGATTACAAATGTGTACCACCACGCTCTGCAAGAAAACTTTTCTACCATCAGAAAAAAATGAATCAGAAGAGGGAGAAATTTTAAGAATATAACAATATTGAATGGATTTGTTGAAATAAAAAATATGGTTTTTACTTCTTAGACAAAGCACAATGAGAAAGTCCTTCCAGACACTCTCAGAAGGTAACAAACATGAAGGTTGAGTTTAAGCAACAAAATCAAAAGAAATGTATGTTGGATCTGAGCTGTAACTGTGAGGCTCCCCTGCCTTCAGTACCACATTAAAAGACTGGAGAATTAAAATCATGCAGAAAGATGTGAGACTCCAAAAAAGGATGATGTTGAGCTAAGAGGAAGGTGACAGGTAAAAGGTGACAGAGAAGCTGTCACCAAATCCAAGATCACACACCACACAATGCTCGGTCATTTAAAAGCCACTATAGTATTCAGAACTTCAGGAAAAGCCAGCACAGATCGTTTCATTTCATTATGCAAACAACTTTACATTAAATCTATTTGACTCCACATTTTGACTACTTTTATTTTAACCATAATTCTGAACTTCTCTCTACCACTGGAGATGTGGTCTCTGACTTAATTCAGTTAAATTAAAGCTTATTGTATTTTCTGATTTTGTAGAGGAAAAAAGGCTTTTCAATTATAGTCACCCCTCAGTATCCTCAGGGAATTGATTCCAGGATCCTCAGGATGCTCAACCCCGTTATATAAAACGGTGTAGTATTTGCGTAAAACCTACACACATATTCTGTACATTTTGAATCATCTCTAGATGACTTATAATAGCTAACACAATGTAAATAGTTGTTAAACTATATTGTTTAGGGAATAATGACAGGAAAAAACAGTCTTTATTTGCTAAGTACTCATGCAATTTTCAAAAATACATTTTCAATCCGTAATTGGTTAAGCCAGTGAATGTGGCACCCGTGGATACAGAGGGCTGAATGTAATGCGCTAACATCATGGATAATTGCAAATTAACCAACGTGATAGTTCTGAATGGGAAGAACACATAGTCTTTGGTCAAATAGCTCTGGATCTCCAATGCTCAATCTCTTGTTTAATGGGATCAAAATAAATGATAATCTTCTCTAGGGAATCATCTATAGGTTGCATTCAAAGTCTGACATGAGGTATGTATAAGAGTCACTCAAAAATGACAACATGAAGTAAGACTTATAATCCCTGTAACATACTTCCTCATATATACACTAAGCTACCCCCAAAGTCTTCTTATATAATTTCTACTGCAACAATGAAATAAAAGTAAAGGAACCTTTAAAAAAAAAAACAAGGTATATTTGATGAAAATAGCCCCAAATTTGCTTTAAAGTTTTCAGTGACTTTCTATAGGTGGAGTTAAATAAGGATGTCAAGTTTGCAAAGATTACTTAGATGGTTTAAAGGAAATGGTATAAAAACTTATTTAGAGGTGGTACTAGAAGTTACAAAACTTAATGACTTGCTGGTTGGTTATCACACTGCCAGTTTTGTTTGATTGTTTGTTTTGAGAAGAGGTCTTTCTATGTTGCCCAGGCTGGCCTTGAATCCCAGGGCACAAGTGATCCTTCAGCCTCAGCCTCCTGGATAGCTAAGACTACAGGTGTGCGCCACCATGCCTGGCATACTGCCAGTTTTCTAGTTTGTTCAAGCCAAAAATTCTATAAGACTAATCCTCCACTTGAAATTTAATATTCTGGATATCCAAGACACCCCAAGAAATGGCAAGAACTGCAGATGCAGCACTGGCAAAATTGCTGTGGCATTTATGAGGGGTAAAAACTAATATTTGCTTTTATACAGAGAGAGATAAAAAATGGTCATTACAAAAAGGTAAGGAAATAAAGCATGAAAGTGTGTTGGAATCCAACCGTACCTTCTAAAATGTCAAAATATGATGATTTCTTCCCTAATAGATTTAAGTATTTTCAGGAAGTTCAAGAATAAAATAATTTTTTAAGCATATTGGTTTTTTTTTTTAATTTTTGTGGTACTGGGGATTAATCTCAGGGGCATCTACCCTACATCCCCAAACCATTTTCTTTATCTTTCTTTCTTTCTTTCTTTCTTTCTTTCTTTCTTTCTTTCTTTATTTATTTATTTTACTTTTAACAGGATCTTGCTAGGTTGCTGAGAGTCTCGCTACTTGCTGAGGCTGTCCTTGAACCTGCGATCTTCCTGTCTCAGCCTCCCGAGTACCGGGATTACAGGTATGCGTCACCACACCTGGTTTAGGTTATTTTTTTTAAATACTGAAAACTCCATGTTTTTGTTTTTAAAAAATCACCCATGAGTGGGGCATGGTGGTATATGCCTGAAATCCCAGTACTTGGAAGGCTGAGACAGGAGGATCATAGATTTGAAGCCAGCCTCAGCAACTTAGCGAGACTCTCAGCAATTTAGCAAGACACTGTTTCAAAATAAAATAATAAAAAGAGCTGGCAGTGTAGCTTGGAGGTAGAATGCCCCTGGGTTCAATCCCTAGTACCCCCCAAAAAAAAGAAAAGGAAAAGAAATCACTTATTTTAAAGTTGTCCTATTTATCATTATTCTTCTAAGTATGGGAATAAATTTTTTCAAATAAAGTTTATTATAAAAATCTACAAAATTAATTCTACTTTATCATTAGATCCCATTATGAAATTTAGAATATTTCTGCTTTAAATAAGTTCTCGAGGCACCACTGAAGACTTCTGGTAGTGTGGTACCTGTTCCCTGTTTGACCAAACCATGGCGCACCATGGAGTTCCTCTACAGGACTCTTGATTGGGGGATTCTAGAAGTTTGCCCTGTTTCCCCTTATAGCTAGAGCTTTTCATTGGCTAAGAGTTGTGATTTAAGTATTTCCAAGAAGTTTTATGATAAAATAATTTTTGTAAGCATATTAGTTTGGAGGTCTGTTTGTTTGTTTGTGGTACTGGGGATTGATCCCAGGGGAATTCTACCACTGAGCTACATCCCTAGCCCTGTTTTTTACTTATTTATTTATTTATTATTATTTTTTTTTTTTTTTTTGCGGTACCGGGGATTGAACCCAGGGGCGTTCTACCTCCGCGCTATACGCCCGGCCCTATTTTTTTATACTTTATTTTGAAACTGGGTCTCACGAAGTTGTGGAGGGCCTCACTAAGTAGAGAGAGAGAGAGAGAGAGAGAGAGAGAGAGACAGGGAGAGAGAGAGAGAGAGAGAGAGATGAGGCTGGCCGCGAACCCGGATCCTCCGGTCTCCGCCTCCCAAAGTACTGGGATTACAAGTGTGCGCCACCATGCCTGGCTAATTTTTTTAATTTGAAACAGGGCCTAACTAGGTTGCTGAGCGTCTCACTACTTACTGAGGCAAGTAAATTCAGATGGATATTACTTGACATTAGTCTGAAAATGACCTAATTTCTACCCTTCACATTACTAAAGCTAGTGAGTACTGCCTCTAAAATTCCTTTAAGACTAAGACGTGATATAGTCAGAAGAATCTTAAATAAGAGATAGCTGCAATATATTTCATTTTTCTAGAATATAAACTTTCTTACTGAGAACTCTGGCAATTAAATTTCACTTTGTGAGTTACAAAAAAATCTAGGACATATATTAAAACTTCTGAAACTGAACTGAGTTTAATTGCATGAAAATATATTTACAGAACAAAATATTATAAAGTGCCTTCTGGGCATTTCATTTTATGAGCCAACTCAGATATGAGCAGCAACATTTCATAATCTACCTGCAAGGCACCAGTTGGAGATGATTTTCATGGTGCTATTAAAGGCAAGGAAAAAGATTCCCCAAAGGCACTTATGGGTCATTCTTCCATAGTTTTTCCACAATATAATGGCATATAAAAATAAATGTCAGACCTGTGGAAAAATGTCAACTTCTCAAATTCAAAGAGACAGAATAACAATATAAAGGAAAACACATGAGATCCAAATTTTCGGAAATTTAATACATGTACTTGAAAAGCCGAGGGAAAAAACAGACTAAGGACCTATAATTCAACAATGACTTGATATAATGCGCAAAGCTTATTATAATTTACAGAATACAAGGTACTGAAATAAATGGTAAAATAAAAGAACAGTAGTACATCAAACCACTAGGGACATTAAATTAATGAGAACGCTTTTGAAAAGCAACATGGCGAACTGTATGTAGAGCCATGAAAATATTGATATCTCCAACCCACAATCTCATTGCTAAGAATTCTCCCAAGAAAATGAGAGAACAGCAAGTAACAAAATTGCAACAAGTTAAAAATTAAAAACAACCTCCTAAATTGTCAATAATAGGTACAAAACCTGAATTAGCCACTTTGGGAAGTGGAAGAAACCTACTCACTCCAGGAGCCTGTCTTCAAGGAGTTTAGAAAGCAATATGTGCATATGAAAAGATTCCACCATCAGGCAGCAAGTGCTCATTGTTAAACCAGTGGTGAGGGCAATCCCAATTCAGAGGCGAAAGAAATCACTTCCCACTGGGCTATGGGAGAAAAGGAAATGGAATTCACAGCAGCCTTGGAAGAGAGGGTATGATTTCCATTGGCAGACAAGAGAGAGGAGGGCATTTCAGATAAAATCAAATAATAATATAGTCCACTGTACAGTATGCTAAAGAGATATTAATATATTAATATATTTTTCTCAAAATATAAAATAAAAATGTTTCCTTGGACAAACAAGTTGGACAAGACTGTGGGGGGCATTGAGGTCAGTTTTTGTGCATGGTCAGCCTAACATAAGAATATTTTAAATTTCAAAATAAAAAGAGCTGAGGGTGTTTCAAAACAAAAAAAAAAATTTTTTTTTAAAGGACTGGGGTGTAGTTTGGAAATAGGATGCCTCTGGGTTCAATCCCCAGTACCAAAACAAAACAACAACAACAAAAAAGGTGATGTTATTGGCAAACAATAGAGGGGTCTTGAAAGCTGTAATAATGATGATGGAGAGACTGAAGAAATGTCTCAAACAGAGTCAACAGGATTTGCTGCAAGTTTGCATGTGAAAAGAGAGGGAGACATCAAGGGTGATGTTAATTTAGGTGTCTTAGTACATTCAGGCTGCTACATCAGAATGCCATGAACTAGGTAGCTTATAAACAACAAACATTTCTCACAGCTCCAGAGGCTGTGAAGTCCAAGATCAAGGTGCTGGCAGATTTAGTGTCTAGTGAGACACCCTTCCTCACAGATGACACCTTCTTGCTACGTCCTAACAGGAGGAAGGGCAAGACAGTTCTCTGGGGCTTCTTGTTTTTGTTTTTGTTTTTATTAGTGCATTGTAATTACACAACACAGTGAGGTTCAGAGTGATAGAAACAAACATGCACACAGCATTGGTTCTGTGTCTCCTCCCTGCTATCTCTCCCTCCCCATTAATATATTAACATTGATATAGATAACTTCATATATTAACAAAGGATTATTTGAATTATTTCCATCATCAGATCTCCCCTTTTCCTCCCTACCTCTCTTTCCAAATGCCCTTCCACTATTCTACTAGTATCTCCCCCATTCATCTGAAGTCCTCTTTGCTTCCTGGCTTCTCTCTAGCTTCCACATATGAATGAAAACAAGCAATGAATCCACTCACAAGTGTTCAGCCCTCATGACTTAGTCACCAATGGCTTCACCTCTTAGCACCTTGCTGATTAGGTTTCAACATATGCATTGGGGGGGTCACAAATATTAGGACCTGAGAGGTAATGACATATTTAATAAGATTTGGAACAGAAGGAATAAATTCTAGATAATGGGGGAAAAATGACTTCACATTTATACATGTTGAGTTTGGAAGGACCAAGGATTAGTCTCAGTTGGATACATCCAGTTGGTTGGCATGTTGAAGACTGGTCTGAGGAAGTCATAGGCCTTAAAAAGCTGGTTAGAATAACAGGAGCTAATGAGATCACAGAAGAAGATGCAAAGACAGGAAAGTGGAGGACATCATGTGGAAAAATGTAGCAGGTAAAGAGGAAGTCAGAAAATCACCAATAGAACACCACAGCAATAATCGCTATAGGCAAGAATCACCAATAAATGCCAAAACTCATAAGCAAAAACTTAAGGAGAAACAAGCTATGTACAAATATGCAAAGCTCCCCCAAAATATATATGTTAATCACAAAAGGGAAATAGTGACTGTAATGTTTTGGATATGAAGAGCCTCCCCCCAAGACGCATGTGTTGAAGGCTTATTCCCAAATGCAGCAGTGTTTAGAGGTGAGGATTTGGGGAAGTAAATGGATCATGAAGACTGACTTCATCAATAATTAATCCATTGGTGGATTAATGATTTGATGACATTAGTGGGAGGTGTTAGAAAATTTAGCAGGTGGGGCCTAATTGGAGAAAGTAGGTCACTAGGGGTGTGCCCTAGAAGGATATTTCTTGTATCCCACCCCTTCCTCTCTGTCTCTATTTCATGGTTGCAATGAGGTAAGCAGCTTTCTTCTGCCATGCCCTTCTGCCATGATGTATCTGCCTTGGAGCCAGCCTACCATGGACTGTACCTCTGATACCATGAGCCAAAATAAATCTTTCCTCCTTTATATTGTTTTTCTCAGGTATTTTCACAGTGGTAAAGAGCTAAGTAACACAATAACTTTACAGAGATAATACCGTTAACCAACAGATCCTGGGTAACCAGTAATCAGACCTATAGACAGTGTGTACCCCTTGAAATGAAGCACTGAGGCGGAGACAACATCGCCTGTCTTGAATTCGTGCCCAGAATGTGGGACACCAATCTAACCATCAGACAAACCCAAATTGAGGGGCATTCTACAAAATAACTGCCTGGTGTTCCTCAAAACTGTCAACACCATTAAAGATAGGAAAGACTGTAGAATTGAGCAGGGCATGATGGCGCACACTTATAATCCCAGTACTTGGGAGGCTGAGACAGGAGGATCACAAGTTCGCAGTCAGCCTCAGCATCTGGTGAGGTCCTCCACAACTTAGTGGGACCATGTTTAAAAATAAAGAATAAAATAGGACTGGGGGTATAGCTTGGAGGCAGAATGCCCCTGGGTTCCATCCCTGGTACCACACACAAAAAAAAAAAGAATGAAGAACTGTCAGGACTTGGAGGAAATGATGGAGACATGGCAACCAAAGCAATATGTGATTCTGGAACAACAAAGGACATCAGTAGGAAAACTAATAAAAATTAAATAAAGCCTGTAGTTTAGTTTCTGTATTGTACATTATGTTAATTTGTTGTACCATGATTGTGTAAGATATTCTATTATGGAAGCTGAGTGGAGGTTACATAAGAACTTCCTATTTTTTTTTTATCTTCTGTAAGTCTGAATTAATTTCAAAACGAAATGTTGAAGAAATGAAGCAAATACCTTGGGGAAAAATAAAGTAGAACTGAATCCCTACCTCACATATTATACCAATATGATTTCCATTAAAATGTGTTTTTTTAAGTGAAAACAAAAATAATACAAGAAGAGGAGGAAAAGTAGCTTCATGACCTCAGAGTACAGAGGGTCCTTTAGGCATGATAATAATGCCATAAATGAAAAGACTGAGATATATATATATATATATATTTTTTTGCACGGTACTGGGGATTGAACCCAGGGGCGTTCTACCTCGGAGCTACACCCCCGGCCCTATTTTTTATCCTTTATTTTGAAACTGGGTCTCACGAAGTTGCAGAGAGCCTCACTAAGTAGCTGAGACTGGCCGCAAACCCGGATCCTCCGGTCTCAGCCTCCCAAGTACTGGGACTACAAGCATGTGCCACCACGCCCGGCTAGACCGATATATTTGATTATATATATTTTCTGTAAATCTACATGGCAAAAAACACCATAAAGTCACTATGGGCAATCCGAAAAAATACTTTCCATTGTTATTATAAAGAGCTTTTAATATTAAAAGGAAAAAAAATCCTATAAGTCAATAAAAAGGTCTGGCAGAAAAAATGTCAAAAAGCTGCAGAAGAATATACATAGAAAAAGAAATATGAATGATTTTTAAACACATGAAAATTAAAACTATAATGAGATAAATGTTTTTCTTAATAGGTTAGCAAATGGCAAAACATTTGGTACTACGACACCTTGTCTGAGACAAAAATACAGCCACTGTCATCTATTTGCACTGGTCAGAGTGCAAACTGGGACCACCCCAATGGAAAAGAATTTAGCAATAGCTCTTGAAAGTTTACTGCATGTACCTCTCTATCCAACAATATTACTTCTAGGAATTTATTCTAAGGGTATTCACCTACATGAGTGGAAAATGTATATTCAAGGGTATTTATTGCAAAATTATTTGTAATAACAAAGGGTTGGACACATCCTAAAAGCTCATCAACAGAAGACTGGTTAAATAAATCATGTTATATTTGCATAGAAGAGTATTATGGATTCAGTAAAAACAACAGTAGTTCTAGGTTTACTAATAAGATCTCTAAGATAATAGTGTTAAGTACACAAAGGGAGATATAGAACTGTGAGCATAGTAAATTACCTTCTGCAAAGATTACATGTATATCTTTAACATGCACTGGTATGGCCGAAAGGATACAAAATAATAATAATAATAAAACACCCTAGCAAACTGGTTGCCTCTGGGGAATTTTGGGGAGTTCATGTCTTATAGCTATTCAAAACTTAATGTTAAAATATTTAGTATAGCAGGGAGAGGCCTAGAAGAAGCCAGTTCGTTAGAAAAAGTAGAGGAAAGCCGGGCGTGGTGGGGCACGCTTGTAATCCCAGTACCTGGGAGGCTGAGACAGGAGGATCCAGGTTCGCAGCCAATCTCAGCTAATTAGTGAGGCCCTCCGCAACTTCATGAGACCCAGTTTCAAAATAAAGGATAAAAAATAGGGCCGGGGGCTGTAGCTCAGAGGTAGAATGCCCCTGGGTTCATTCCCCAGTACCGCAAAAAAAAAAAGAAAGAAAAAGTACAGGAAGCCATAAAGGGGAATAAGAAAATTGCCAAAAGAGACAGGTAACCCAGAGGCCATGTATAAGAAAGAGATTCCCGAATTGTGGGGTGAAGTGTGGATGTATTCCTAAGAGTATGTGGAGAAATCCCTCATATTCAGCTCCAGAATCAGGCGATGCCCATAGAAGGCTAATGAGGGGCAGGGCATGCATGAGAACCAGGAAGAAAAGGGACTTGAGTCACTTCCGATGATGCAGATCTGATGAACAAACTGTAATCTCAGTACAACAGCCTAGGTAGGCTGAAACAAGAGGTCACAGGTTCAAGGCTAGCCTCAGCAACTTAGCGAGATCCTATTTCAAAACAAAAAACAAAAAGGGGTGGGTCATAACTCAGAGGTAGAATGACTCTGGGTCCAATCCACAGTACCAAAACAACAACAAAAAAAACTAACTTATTTATATCCAGAAGATGACATATTTCCTAATAAGGAAATTCTGTGGCCCTCTCACACCTACATTTGCACAAGATGTTAAAAGAAGTGGGGGCGGTAGTACATGTCTGAAATCTCAGTTTTGGGGAGGCAGAGACAGAAGGATCACAGGTTCAAGTCCAGCCTCAGCAACTTAGCAAGGTCTTCAGCATCTTAGCAAGACCCTATTTCAAAATAAAAAATAAAGAGGGTTGAGGGTGTAGCTCAGAGGTAGAATGTCCCATGTTCCATCTCCCGTACCACAAAAACAAACAAAAAATATTCTAAAAGAAGGAAAAATCAGCCAACCAATTAATCACTGCTCAGGATATACGTTACATCTTTCTCTTAAAAGTTCAATGGTTCTAGTGATATACCCTCATTTATCTGCAACATGTACAGACATACAACAGAATATAAATGGTACAAAATTGGGGGAAATGAGGCCAAGTCTCAAGGTGAATCACCTCCAGAAATAGGCCTGCAGTTCAACTCATTCCTCATTAGCATCATTATTTAAAAAAAAAAAGAAAGAAAGAAATATGTATTAAGGCCATTTTGAAAACAACCAATTAAGAATGCCACCTTTGGTATACACTTAAGTAAGGCGTATGTGTTTGTACATACATACATGCACATATAGACACACAATCACACACACACACACACACACACACACACACACATTCATTATGTAATTTAGGCTCAGAGCCAGTGCAATCAATGTACTCAAGCCACACTTCTGCATAATAATCAGTGTATAATAATAAAACAGTGAAAGTGACCGTAAGACTGTTATAAATAAAGAAACTCGCATATGTCACTGTAACTCGGGATTTTTAGTCTGAGATCAAGTGAGAAAGAACAAATTAAAAAAAAAAACTATAAGCCAAATACACTTGTCACTGCACCCACTAAAAGGATTTAATTTAAAGCTCAAACATCATCATATTGGAAAGGGAAATGAAAAGCTAATAATATGCATTGACGTTTACATAAAATTAGTATGTAAAGTGAGAGATTGAGCCTAATGATGAATATGAAGCAACGGTTTGCATTTTAACGGACTAAGCAAAAAATGTAATTGACAAAGAAGCAAATCTAAATGAATTTCCAGCTATTTAAACACTAAGTGCAGCTGCATGCTAATCGTCAGTCAGTGTTATGAATTAGAAAAAAAATCTGTTTAAACTGAACACACAAAATAAATGCAGCAAATATGTGAACTCGCACACTGTACTGAAGTCACCATTCATTCAGTCAGAAAAAAGGAATTTTTCAAAAAAGTAATTTTGAAACATCAGAATAGTCATTCTGCAGTTACTTCATATTGACTGGGGGGAAGTTTTTAGAGGTAAATGAAAAGATTAAAGTGTTTCTGGGAAAAGCATCCTTCATTCCAAGAATTAAGTCAAAAATAAAACATTTGTTTTCAAGAAGTAGCTAATACAATAACATTTCATTTAAATACCACTAACAGTATGGGAATAACTTATGGTTTGTGGTTAAGTTTCTGCTATCATGTCTACCATTCCATTATATTGAAAAACAATCCATTGTATTAAAATTAATAAAAGAGTACCTTTAATAGCAATTGGATTCATAGGATCCAGCATCTTAGTGCTGGTAATGAACTCCAGTTCTGGAATCAGCCTTTCTGAGTTCAAATTTTAATGCTACCATTTCTTGCTGCATGACTTTGAATAGAGCACTGAACTATACTGAAACCATGTAACTCTCTTTTCTCATCTTAGTATAAGGATGACAACAGCACATACCTCCTAGGATCGTCACGAGAAGAATATGTATTCACACACTCAAGGAACTCCAACAAGGGCCTGGCACATGCTTAGTAACTGTGAGCCATCATTATTGTGTTCAGTCAAAATAGCAATATCTCAGAGCAGACATTATAGTGTAATAAAAGATAGGGACAAAGAAATTAGTGGTAGGCATGTCATAATTTTGCTGGTCCCTAGATATGAAAGGAATACTATCATTAGCCACTTCCAATACGCTCTCCTTGGGAGATGGAAGTCATATAAATATCTCTGGCTACTTCTCCACAAAGATTAATTCTGGGTGGGAAACTGAAGTATTTCTGCCCAAGTAACCCTAGAACACAAAGAGAGATCAATGCTCCAGCTGTCTTAAGGTGAGATCTTAGCATATTGTCCCCACAATACTATCAGCCCTCAAAGGGATGGCTTCGTGACTGATCGTGTACCTGATTTTGCACCCAATCTTTGTCTGGATCCCTTGGAATATATCACCAAATCTTTTACTTATTCTTGTATTTTCCAAGGTCATACAAAGGACAGGGCACAAAAATCTAAGCTGACGCAGAAAGAATACATGCTCATTCTTCCCCTTTAATTTACTGGAAGTTACAACCTCCGAATAGAAGGAAAAAGGCCAAGTCTACAGGCATCTTGGCAGGGAGACAAGTCACTGAAGAGATGTGAATTCCCACAAAATAAACACACCAAGCCCAGGCTCCTCCACACCCGCTCAAGTCCAGTCATACTGTGACCGAAATGGCATTCCTTGCCAAGGAATAAAGGGAAGGAAAAAGGGATAGCCCTCAGCCTTGACTCACATACCCACTCTGGCTACAAAGGAAGACGAGAGGGTTCCACCAGTGTGCTCTCTGGGGCGGCAACCCCAAACTCCAAAGGGGCTAAAAGGGATGCTTCCTGCCTTCTGCACAAGAAGGGGAGGAATTGTGTGGCATCCCTCCAGGACCCAGTGGGACAACAGAGCCTGGGCCAGTATTGCTGGAGTAAAGATGAGCTAAGGGGACATCAAGCTCATCTAGCACTCGGTCCCACCTTCCTTCCCCTGGTCCTCTGTTCTGTCTGTTTCAGGGCCTTGAGTCTGCAACCTCAGAAAACCTTGCTCTCCAAAGGGAATCTACTATCTTTGTTTATGCCCTAGCACACATTTACACATTTAATCCTGGTTATTTCTCTCCAAATCATTTTAATTCAACTATGATCTCTGAGGCAATGATTGGTTTTATGTCTTGTTCAAATGGAGCTGATCCTGAGGCAAGCACAATCCACAGTGGGCAACCTATTCAGCTGGCACAAAATACCAGGGTCTCATCTGTGGGTCCAAACAGTTCTGTTTTTACATTAAGTATCTAAAACAGATTATTACTTTTAACATAAGTTGGGCTTAAAATACTCTGAACAGACTAATTCCTTCATATCTTTGAATACCACAGGAAGGTAATACTCCTTTAAACAGGAAGGATCATGGTAGCAAGAGTTGTCAGAAAACCTCATTTTGATCCAGCGGTCACCGCCAATGTACCATGGAACCACAGAAGGTCATTTGAATCTTCTGGTCCCCAACTTCCAGTGATAAAATTAATGGATTCGAGAGCTATCTAAGGTCCCTTTCAACTCTAAAATTTCACGAGCACATACCATTTTTCCACGCAAGTACTTTTGGACATCATGAAGTCCAATCTGCATCTAAGAATGAATATGTACTATGCGATTGAAGATATAAAAATGAACTTTTAAAACTAATGCAGCATGAGTGTGAGAAAGGAAACAGAATGTTGTAGAACTAGATACTTTTCCCCTTGGCCTATTATTGTAGGCCACCTGACTTACTAGCATTATGGTTTCTTTCTCTCTGTTTTTTTTTCTTTTTACACTATAGGACAGCAAACTCAAACATGTGAAACAGAAAGAATCCTAACTAAGGCTGAACGCGACCTCTGAGAGTTAACAGGAGAGGACTAACTAACACCCTGGACATCTGAAAGCTGAACCTGTAGGGTGCCCGGGGCTTGTCTCAGAGCGCTCACCTTCCACCAGCTGGTCCAGGCTGGAAATCTTCTTGAGCCCATCTATGGTGTAGATGGTTCTCACTCCTTGGGGCAAATTCACGTTATCCGACAGAGTTCGGGTCAAATCAGCCAGCAGGGCCTCAAAAGATCGGAAGCGGTCTGGGGAGATGGCGTACACAATCCCTTTGAAGTATCGGTCTCCGTTTCGATAGAAACGAACCTTCTTGGCTTTCTTCTCGGAGCTGAGCGTCTGCAGCGTGCGGGTGCGGTAGAAGCTGCAGTGCGCGCTGTGCGTGGGGCTGGGCAGGCCGTTCACCCGCGACCCGCGGCTGTACCTCTGCGCCTTGTCCCGCTCGTCGAAGTGCTCCAGCTCCATGTCTCTGCCGAACGACATGATGGGCTGCACGAGGAGGAACCTGCGGGCCACAGAAACACACACAGCCCGGGGTTATTCGAAGAGCAGGGTTTGGAAGGCTCTGCGCGGAAACGTCTGGGTGGAAATGTTATTATAAGATATATTCAATATGAGACGTCGAGTGGGAGAGAAAGAGGAGGAGGACAGGGAAGAAATGAAAGAGGCAGATCCCAGTGGAAACAGCTTATTACTCAACCACAATTTGGTGAGAAACAACTCCCAGGTATTGACTGCCTACACTCATCAGGCTTGGAATAAGTCACAACAATCTGTCAAAAGTATTATTGTCCCAATTCACAGACAGAGAAACTGAGGCACAGGAAAATCTCCCTTATATTTCTCCAATTCGTACAGTTGACAAATGCTTTAAGCCAGGAACTCCCCCAGGTTTGCCTGACTCCAAAATTTATGGCTTTCTGCAGGCCCCATTTTCTAATCCTGATTAGCAGGTAGAAAATAAGCTCTCAAGTAGGTTGTGGTAGTACATGCCTGTAATCCCAGTACTTGGGAGGCTGAGACAGGAGGATCTCAGGTTCGAGGCCAGCCTTAGCAACTTAGTCAACTGTTTCAACTGTTTCAAAATAAAATAAAAAGTGCTGGGGGTGTAGCTTGGAGGTAGAATGCCCCTGGGTTCAATAGAAAGAAGAAAGAAGGAAAGGAAGGAAGGAAGGAAGGAAGGGAGGGAGGGAGGGAGGGAGGAAGGAAGGAAGGAAGGAAGGAAGGAAGGAAATAAGTTTTCATATCCTTGTATAGCTAAAGGTATGCGGGGTGGGCGGGGGAGAATCGAAGGCAGGCAGCATTTATCAGTCCCAGTGTTAGAGTTTTACACAGTGTGTGTTATCCTATGGCCAGATGGAGAACAAATTAAATCAATCCGTAGGTTCTACCAACTTAAGGAAGACTTTCCAACACATGCATATATTCAGGATTTTTAAGACTGAATCCACCTTAATTCGTTTACTTACATTTATTGCTTCAGATAGTTTAGGTTTAAAAAAAAGCCGATGAAAGGAGGAGCTGAAGGAGGTAGAAGATGTGAACAACGGAAAACATTTGCTTGTTTGGCGGGCTTTGCCCATCCTTCCACCCAGGGCTCTGTCTACCTTCGTGCTTGAGGAAATACAGGCTTCAGCTGTTGATTCAGGCTTCACCTCCATTGTAGCTGTGTGACCCACCTTGAGAAATCTACCTGATTGACATCTCGAAGCCTCAGCTTCCTCAGTCACAAAATGGAAATGAGAATAGTCCCTACCTCATTGTTATTATTAATGACTAAACAAGTTAACACATATGGAGCTAATAGGATCGTGTCTAGCATGTGATAAGTATTTGTATTTCTTTTATTAATAAAACCTGTTTTCTGTTCCTGACCCTTGTATAAAAAGAATAGGAGGAACAGGGGAGCCACCTGGTAATCCAGGTATCCAATCATGACCTTCTAAAAGCTGCCAATGGGATCAATCCAGCCTTGCTAAGGGGCTAATTGATAAAGGTGTTTCCCCGTATCTTAATGTGACAATCTACAAAGTGGAAACACCTCAGCATTCAAAGGAAAAACTTTAATGATAGAAATGCAGTGGTACACGCTTGTAATCCCAGTACTTGGGAGGCTGAGACAGGAGGATTGCAGGTTTGAGGATAGCCTTGGCAAGTAGTGAGACTCTCATCAACCTAGCGGGACCTTGTTTCAAAATAAAAATAAGGCTGGGGGTGTAGCTCAGAGATAGAATGCCCCTGGGTTCAATCCCCAGTATCCCCCCAAAATTAAAAAATAAATTCAGGTACACTGAAATAGAATATAAGGGAAGTAGAAAATTTGAGGCAAGATACTTACAAGTACTTCCCAAGTCCCACCACATGGACAATGTCACCTTTCTCAAGGTCGGCCCAAATTCACCAAAAGTACTTTTAAATCTCCCTGACCTTTCCTTGATAACCAAAAGTACTTTTAAATCTCCCTGACCTTTCCTTGACCCTCAACAGACTGATCTACACAGAGTAGGTAAAAAATTATGTATGAGTTTAAAATAATTTAATTTTAAAAACTGTGATTAAAAAATTCATGCTACAAATCATGGCTACAGATTTGGTATTCTTAATATGAAGTGAAAGAATATATTTATGGAATGTATAGGATATGCCTGACACTAGTACTCAGCAATCAGTTGCATAATATGCAAAAAAGTCTCTTCTAAACCCCATATGAATCCAACAAGATAGTTAGCATTTTCAAGAACTGGGGGTGGGTATGGGATTTATCCGGGGTCCCAACCTTGTAACTAAGGAGGTTGGGATTTGAACCAGATTAGCCCTAACTCCAAAGCTGATGCTCTTGGTCCCTAACCCCTGTGAGACTGGCCCCTAGTTGGCATGTCAAAAAGAGGTTTTGAAAACCCTCACCCCTATGTAGCACAGGTGGGCAAGCCACTTAACACCCAAGACTGCATCTGCACAGAGAGGAAGCAGCAGCCACCAGCCCTCTAATGTTTTTACACATTCATGATTCTGTTGTTGGCCTCACTGGGAAGGATGGGGTGGGAGTACAGGATGATTGAAATCTGGAGTGATTATGAGTTAAGAGCATTTTCTCCCTCCAAACACAAAAACTACCTCATGCTTCTTAATAACTAGTTATAGTCTAATTTTGCATTTTTCTGGAAAATTGATACCACCTATGAACTAGTTTCATTGATTTTAAAGTTATAGAACTCCAAAACAATTATCACTTGGTATCCAACCCTGCAGGCATAAGTTGTGCAACAGAGCCAATATTTTGCTCGTGATATCAGTAACTGCACCTACTTTATTTATATATATTTCTAAGTGAGCTCTCTCCTCCTCCAAAAGGTGTGTGTTTCTAGGATGGGGAGGAGAAAACTGCTGGTGCTTGTCCCAACTTGCTAAACTCTTCAAAACTTCCTAAGTGATAAAGGCCAAATTGACTTTTGAAGGGTTTTGTTCTCTTTGTTTCAAAGGCAGTGGTCATTCTTCCAACCCTGGGAATTTTCCTCCCAAACTGATAAAAACTAAAAAGAAACAAGCAGGAATGTAGCAAAAGATGACACAATTGTGTTACCAGTAAAAGTGGTGAGGTCATGCCTGTAATCCCAGTACATGGGAAGGTGAGACCAGAGGATCACAGATTGGAGGAGAGCCTCAGCACCTAAGTGAGACCCTGTTTCAAAATAAAAAATAAAATGGGCTGGGGGTGTAGCTCAGAGGTAGAATGCCCCTGGGTTCAATGCCCAGTACCAAAAACAAACAAAAAGTATAAATCCAGTTCCAAGGGGCATTTCGTGATTTGCAATTGGCAGTTGTTTGAATTCCCTAGAGAGAATGGGCTTTTCGGAGCAAGAATTCTACACCAAATGTAAAACAAAAAGGATCAATTTAAAATAGAGACAACTTAAGGCAGGAATGGTGGTGTGGGTGTGCAGTCTCAGCTCTCAGGAGGCTGAAGCAGGAGGACTGCTTGAGCCCAGGAGTTCAAGACCAATATGGGCAGCATAACAACCCCCGTTTCCTCTTCTTGCAACAGAAAATAATAAAATAAAGTAGGAGAAAAGCTGATTTTGTTTGATTGTATTTGCATGTTTCCTCAAACTGGATCACCTGCTCTTCCAGGGCAGGGGTCATATCTTTTACCTCCGTCCACTGAGCCTGGCTGAAAATAGGCAACGGTTTTGCTTTGGCTGACAGAGCAAAATCATGCTCAAAATGAAATCATTGTCAAGGCTACAGCTACCACTGAATGAATGTCAAAAACCACACTGTACACCCTAGCGTTCTGATCATGAGAGGCGCCAAAGCAGGAGCTCTTCCCCTTAACCTCCCCTGGCTCAGCTTCCAGTCCGGGTAGTCGTACATGTGAACCAAGAGCTCCTAAGGAAGGTTCCAGGGGCTTCTCCAGGTTCACACTTCCTGCATGGGAAGCCTGCCACAACCCCCCCCCTCATAGACCATGGGTGGCTGAGGGCCAGGGGACATGTGCACTGGCACCAAGAGGGTAACCACAGCGCCTTGGCCACAGAGACCACAGCCACTGGGTGGAGAAGAAGGCGGATTGGTTCTTATCAGAGATTTTCCTATAAATGCTGTCATACCAGGAAACCAACATACTCAATTGTTCTTTGTGGGATTTCTCACCATTTTGAGGAATCTCTGTGTTCATCGTTCTCTGGATGAGCACATGGGTTCCCATTTCCAAAATTCACACACACACACACACACACACACACACACACACACACACCCCAGGAAAGAATCTGGCATAAACACTACCACATCTAAATAGATCCTGGACCTGAAAGTCCCAACATATTTTAGCAGTGGCTTTAGGATCCAGGTGCACGGATAGGCATGGAATAAACGGCACACACAGACCTTCTTCCCAGCATGTGCGCCCCCGTGGACGTAGATACCACGGGATGTGTGCACATCTTTTATATTTTCCTACATATGACCTCTCTTAAAATCCCTTCTGACCGGCATTCGTGTGGCATCTCATACTTAAAACGCTGCCCTACTTTCCTTTCCCATTGAAAGGAGATATATATAGGAACAGTCAGGACACGCATTCACCGAACACCCTGCAGTGTGGCGGCTGGACGTGTGTGCACCGTAACCTGGCCACACGTTCACAGGTGCAGCAGAGAAGGAGCAGGTTTGAATGAAACCTTTCATTGCTCTCTCGCCCACAAGCATCTCCTTGCCAAATCCAGCTGCGATTCCGCGCAAACCCGGTTTTCAGAAGCAGCCTCTTTTGTGGGGGGCAATGCGGGGCTGTGCGTGCGCTCCCGCTAGGAGGAAAATGCCATTTCCTCTCCGCGTGCTTTTAGCACCGCAGGTACTAATTTGTACATGAGGCAGCTTCGCTGTCCCCAGAGGAACTTGAGACCCTGCAGCCACCACCACGCACGGATCGGCCCCGTCGCCAAGCACACACCACCCTCGCAGGCACAAGGAAAAGCGCACACAATAAGAGGCCAGGCCCGGCCACTCCTTCCCAGCGCAGACTAGGTCCTGGCTCCGCAGCCAGTCCTGACAATGACAAGCACCTCTCCCGGCGCCTCCGCCCTGGCTCTCCATCTCCACCACCGACCCGGGGGAGAGCCTGGGGCGGGAAGGGGCCTCTCCCCCGACTCCCGATTTAAAGCCCGGTGGCACCAGACAAAAGAGGCAGGTGCCAGCAGCCCGGGGGCCGCCTGCATGCAACGCCCCCGGCCGGGGCCAGGCTGGCCAGGGCAGGGCAGCCTCCTTTCGAGGAACGGCGGGCGGGGCGGCGGTGGCCAAGCCGGGAGCCCGCCCTGCCCTGGCCTCGGAGCCCCGGACGGCAGGCAGAGACGGCACTGCGGGGCCGGGGCGGCCTCCCGCAGCTCCCCTCCCCGGCGAAGGCGCACTACGCACCGGTCGGTCCGCGGAGGGTCCTCGCCGGGTCTTTGTGGCCGCGCAGGGGCGCCTTCGGGGCTTCCGAGCCGGGCTGGGCGCGGCCGGGCTGCGGCTGGAGCGCTGCGGTGCGCGGGGCGGGCGGGCGTCGGGGCTGCGGCCGCTAGTGCAGGGCTGTGCCTCGGCCCGTCCTCATTGAAATGCGGCGCTCCGCACAGCCTCTCTCCAGCCTCTCTCTCTCTCCCGAGGAGGGCGGCGGCGGCGGGCGCGCTCCCTTTTCTTGTGTCTCACTCGCTCACACGCCCTCCCTCTCCCTCCTCCTCCTCCTCCTCCTCCTCCTCCTCCTCCTCCGCGCGCGCCCCGCCGCCCCCGCCCTTCTTGGCAGGGCGCACCCACCACGGCTGCGCCCGGGTCCTCCTCCCTCCGCCGCGACCTCAGTGCCTCTGGCTCGGCTAAACCCCCAAACCGCCTCACTCCCCAGAAGTGGTTGACTGGAGGAGGGGGCAGATTGGGTGGTGGCCCCAGGGACAGAGAATGGACAGGGATGGGGGTGAGCCAGGATGTGTGCAGGACAGAAAGGTGATGCTGCCCCCAAGTGAGCCCCCTACCGCAGAGGAGGGGGGAGCAAGTCATCCTCCCCCCACACCCATGCTTTTGGATGTGACCTCATGGTCTGACACCTTTCCCAGGGTTGTGGAAGCCGGTGGGAGCACTCCCTGTCACTCCTTCCCCAGGATCATCCCCACAGCGCCTCTCCAGGGAGGACCAGCTCTGGGCCCTCCCAAGCTAAGCACTCTGGTGTCACCCTTCAGACCCCTAATTGGAAGGGCCAGATCTGTACATGGATTCCACCAATCATCTCCACTTAACCCCAAGACGTGAGTCACCCTTGAAATAGTGACCTCTGTTTAGAGCCAAACATTTCATAATAAGCCCTTGATAACTTAGGGCCAGGTTTCGCTGGCTACTAGACGCTTGGTGGTCCCAAGGTTGGCGGTCCCAGTGGGAAGCCCCGTGAGCTCTCGGGGCAGGACCGTTCTTGGAGCCTAGGCTGTTCATGGCTTCCTCCAATGTTCACACATAAGTCCAGAGAGTGAGATCGGGTCCTGTATTTCTGTGAAACCCTAGTATGGCTCATTATACAGTTTCAGTTCTGGTCAATTAATCTGACTTTTAATCCTATCATTTGGGACATGTGTTTATCCCAAATACACAGACACATACGTATTTCTCTCTCTTCCTGAACCTACGCATTCCCATGGGAAAATCCAAATTCTAGTTTTCTATTGCCCATTGAGCCCAGTCTACTATGTATTTAACTACTTCTTATTATTATTATTATTATTGCCGTACCGAGGATTGAACCCACGGGCGTTCTACCTCCGCGCTACACCCCCGGCCCTATTTTTTTATACTTTATTTTGAAACCGGGTCTCACGAAGTTGCGGAGGGCCTCACTAGGTAGAGAGAGAGAGAGACACACACAGAGAGAGAGAGAGAGAGAGAGAGAGAGAGAGAGATGGAGAGAGAGAGAGAGAGAGAGAGAGAGAAAGAGCTAGCTGAGGCTGGCCGCGAACCTGGATCCTCCAGTCTCCTTCGGTCTCTGCCCACCACGCCTGGCTTTAACTACCTATTATTAATAGACACTATTCTGAAATACTTTCAAAGTATTATGTAAATACTAAATAATTACCATTTGTCATAAAATGCAGCTCACAGGAGATGCATGTTGCATATTCAACAAGTGATGCAATACTTATTTTTGAATTATTTAATAGCCAAAGGACGAGAGCACAATGAACTCACCAAATTAACTAACTGCAAAGTGCTGAGCCTGTTCCTTCAAATTCTGATGCAAAACGAAGGCCCAGGGGTAAGTTAAAACAAAGGCAGGAGCCAAGGGTGTTTTCTTGGGAGTAGAAATCAGAGCTTCTTTTTATCTTGCCAGCAACAAACGCCAAATGATTTCTGCCAAAATGCTAAACCAAGAAATAAATCCCACTTAACCCTGTGGATAGTCCATCAGGGTCATTTCTTAAGCACTTTCCATTATGTAACTTAACCATATGTTACCTCCAGCCTAGCTGTTCTGCCTGGAACATGCAGATAATGTGCTCAAAGAAACCTTCGTGTTGATTCTCTTTGTGGTGAAGTGTTCCCAATAGTTGAGCATCATTAACTCTCAGCAAACCAGAGGGCAAGTGATAATTAAGTAGATGGGGACTCTAAATAGTACCGGCTGGCCACTATTCTATGGCCATATCATTTAGTCCAGAACAGCAGGCTGGATGAAATGGTACCCAATAACCTGCCACAAGCAACGCTGTTTCCGAAAGTGCCTAAGTACTTCCAGGGTCCCTTAAGCCTTTGGCAAATATGACTCAAATTCAATAATTCCTAATTGATAAGAAATGTAACCAGGAAACTCCTAATTCAAGTCATTTTCAAAAACTGATGTTACTTCTTTTATATCACGAAGGTATTGATCAAAGAACTGACTAGAATTAATGCATCCTTTCCTCATGAACATCTGAAGTTAATGGTGATCTCATTCCTGCTTCCAAAAGCTCATGCCACTTAAGCTGTACCTCAATAGCTGTTCTAAGAAGCCACAGCTCTGCAGCCTCTGCAATGGCAATGGCTTGTCCGTAGCTCTGTCTGTTGCTTCTGTTAACTGGGTTCTTGCTTTTTCTCTGCTGGGGTCTTTTATACATCTTCTTATTTCATTCTCATGAGAACCATGAAAGTCGGCATTATCATCCTCATCTTCTTGATGAAGGAGAGGTTGTATTATTTGCCCATAATCATGCAGTTAATAAATGTAGAGCCCAATACCAAATTTTTAACATCCCTGTGTTTTAAAATTCAAGGCAGTTTTCCAATTGCCGTGGTCATATGCTTATAAAGTAATATCAAAAGCCGGGCGTGGTGGCACACGCTTGTAATCTCAGTACTTTGGGAGGCAGAGACCGGAGGATCCGGGTTCGTGGTCAGCCTCAGCTCTTTCTCTCTCTCTCTCTCTCTCCCTGTCTCTCTCTCTCTCTACTTAGTGAGGCCCTCTGCAACTTCGTGAGACCCGGTTTCAAAATAAAGTATAAAAAATAGGGCCAGGGGTGTAGCGCGGAGGTAGAACGCCCCTCGGTTCAATCCCCGGTACCGCAAAAAATAAATAAATAAAGTAATATCAAATTCTAGTGTGAAGTATAACCTTTTTCGGAAAATGCATTTTTGTGATCAATTAGTTTAATACTTCTTAACAGAGTTAACAGCTCTTTTTTGTTTGTACACTGCTTCCTCCGGTGATGGGTACCATCAAATGTGTCTGTTTCTGGGCTAAGCTTTTCATTAGAACACTGGCTCTTTAATCTCTGACACAAACTTTATGGACAATCTTATCTATATGTGTTTGTTTTCCTGAAAGTAAGTATTTGGTGCAAACCAGAGAGAACTAAAGGATAATAATTTTTAATTGATCATGTATCGCTTTTCAGGCATCTTTTATTATTTTTTTCATAGAAAATATGCTAAATCATGGAGATTCAAATAAAATAACAGATATCAGCAGGTAGAGTTGCACTTCCTGTTGTTTTTTTTTTTTCCTCTAGGAGGGGGAATTTACTCCTGACCCATTCATAATCTCTCCTTGGTGTCAGAGAACTGGGGTACTCTTGGGATATGATACTGTGCATATTTGATAGCTATCATGATTATGAGCAACAGCTTTGTAGAATATGATCATCATTACTAATTTTCGTGTGTATTTCTTTCAAACTGATGAAGGCACTTTATGGCTTTTTCCCATAGTTTACCAAACTTCCCCTAATTACAGGACACTTTCTACCTTCTACTGCAATCACAGAAACTCAGTGATGAGGGTCCTCACCAGTAGCCTGGCCAATTTTTACCCAGTGCCTGAATTCCCTCCACAACAAGTAGTCTTTCAGACTCCATCCTGTTGCTTCTCCATTGACACTTGTGGCAAAAATGAATTGAAGTGATTATGCCTCTGAGAGAGCAGATCAGGGGATTCTAGACATAATAGATGAGCTCTTTAAACATAATTATTTAAACTGGTCATTTGTCTCTGGCATTCCACACATGCTGTGGTCCAAACTATGTAAGATTTTGGACCTGCACAAAGGAAGAAGGGTCCCTACCACCTTGATATGTCCTCTGTAAAACGAAGGAGAGCTTCTCAAAGCTCTTTTCTCCCTTTTCTGTTTAAGTATAATTGACTTCAGTAAAGAGGAGCTCCGTGCAGCCCACTCCCATGCTGGACAGAACCTCAAATTCAACTGAGATCCACTTCCCTAGGGTTTTCCTGTTGGCCCCACTACACTTTGGACCTACAGAGATAAAAATCAAATGGACCCAGCTTGCATTTGACAACCCTGTTATATTTTTCCCCAATTCAACTCATCATTAACTAGGAGTCTCTAGCCCTTCAATTTCTTCTCATGTGACATGGTTTGGAATCACCATGGAAGTACACCTGTCAGTATCGTCCAACCCATCTGCCTCCCAGAACTGGACATGGTGCCATGAGGGTGGTCCAACCAGGGAAACTCCATGACTTCAATGGTGGTTGACACATTGTTTCTGTTGAAGGAGCCCAAATCCAACATGGAATCGATGCCTCTGACAATCATGCCTCGCTATTGACCCATCCAGTCCATTAAAATCTCTGCTTGTCATGTGTTTTGCTCTTAAAATTTCTCATTCTGTAATTGCTCAACTTGATTTGGAGGACCCAAATCCAGTGCTCTCTCTGAATTTTCCTGTATGAAATTGTATTTTGCTATTTGACCCCCCTTTCTAACCCGAGGGAGATTTTTCTGGACACTGATTCTGTCACCTTCCACACAAGCAATCCCTTCAGCTTCCCATCAGTCTGATGAACACTGCATGGACATCCTCAGCTCAGTCGTTGACAAAACTTTCAGCAGGAACATGGTCCCAGCAGGCACTATCCGCTCACTGCCCTTGACCTTTCCCCAGGTGGACAGTTGGTGGCCAGTGACCCTTTCAATGTATTTAGGTAATTACAGAGGTTAACATGATCTCTATGGGCAAATAAATATCCAGAGATCTAATAATAGCTAAAATTCACATTTTTGCATCTAGGATTTTATCCTTGACTTAAATGCAATGTCAAGGTCATGAATATTCATAGAATACACAAATTTGCATTAATTCATCCAGTAATTATTTTTGAGTGTCTCCAATGTACCCAGTACTGTGCTAGGCAAGAGTAACTTGACCATGAGATAGAATTACACGAAACCTATGCCCAGGCATGTGCAGCTTGTTGGGAGTCTGATATTAAACCCATACTTAGACAAACAAAAGTACTTCGGTGAGGAAGAGAACACAGCCTTAGAGAAAGCTTCCCTTCCCTGAGGAAATAACGTTTAAGCAGAGACCTGAAGGTAGCCAGGCAATGGGGGAGAGTATTATTCCAGGTAGAAGAATCCCTGGGTGAAGATTTTGTGTGGGAAGTGGTTTATTCAAGGAGCAGAAGCTGGGCAGGGAAGAGTGGGGAGAGGCAGCTGAGAAGATGGGTGGAGGCCGGAGCTCCAGGGCCCTATCAAGAAATGTGAACTTTGTCCTTAGAAATGAGGAGAATCACTCAAGGATTTTAAACTAAAGTGCCATGATCAGATTTGCACATTTAAAAATCTCCTCTAGTTTTTCTGTTTGCTTTTGGAGAATATTGGAGAAAGGTGGGAGAATAAGAATAATTTAAGATAGTATCCAGGTCTTGGTTGAAGTGGGTGGCAGGGAAGAATGGTAAGTGGGAGGCAAACATTGAGTTGATGTTTACATACTATAGTTCTCTTATGTGAATCTGAACCTACTAATGGATTCAAATTCACAGTTTGATAAGCCCATGGATTAAATATGACATCTCCAAATGAAAATTATTACTATGTAAAGTTACAGGTTGTTCTTGATACAATCGTTTCAGAAAAAACAATTTAAAAGTAGATATTTATATTTCTATCACTGCCCCAAGGCCTGGAGTAGACCCCCCAAAAATGATGAAAATTTTACTTGAAGATCCTAAAATTAACCTCAAAAGTAGTCACATTTGCTAAAATGCACTTGAGTAGAATTTTCTTGAGCCTCCTTCTTCCTTCCAGAGATTTCTTAAAGAGATAAATAATTCATTTTTTGTATTTATGAAGGCATACATATTAAAATATGCCATTTGTCCATTACTGTTTCCTGAGAACTCTCATTGATTCTATGGGACACAAATACTTAAGAAGTCACAACAGTTATATTAGTCCTCTAGGAATGCAGCACGATTCGTCAGAAACACATACAATTTTTAAAACATGAGGCTCAAACAATGGTAATTATCCTTTTATGGTATATGCCTATACACTGAAAAACTTCATCAATAAAGTCAAAGAGTCTTTGGTAAGTCTTTAATGTGTCCCAAGGATATTTCTATACTGGGGAGGAATAGTTTTTGTTCTTTCTTTTTTATGCTGGGGATTGAACTGAGGGGCTTTCTACCAATCAGCTATACCCCCAGCCCTTTACATTTTTTATTTTGAAACAGGGTCTCACTAAGTTGCTGAAGCTGGCCTTGAACCTATGATCTTCCTGTCTCAGCCTCCCAAGTACTGGGATTATAGGTATGTGCCACTATATCCAGTTTGGGGGTAGATTTTTAAAGGTATCTCCTAAGTAAAGAGAAAACTTACTATATTTCGGCTGCTAATAATTGTCTAAATGGGGAAAAAAGCATATTGGGTATATGTAAACTTTTGTACTCATATGTACATACCAAAAATATAATTTTAAATAGAAAAAAAGGTTGAATGCTAATGTATATAGTGTTTAGTAACCTTTTATTTTCATTCAACAATTCACTTAGAATGTATCATAAATCTAAATGCAAGCTGGGTGTGGTGGCAAATGCCTGTAATACCAATAATTGGGAGACTGAGACAGGAGGAACGAAGGTTCAAGGCCTGCCTCAGCAACTTAGTGACGCCCTCAGCAACTTAGCAAGATCCTGTTTCAAAATAAAAAAAACAATAGGGCTGAGGGTGTAGCTCAGAGGTAGAATGCCCCAGGTTTCAATCCACAGTACCACCAAAAAATATACACATTTTTTCATATACATATATGCATTCATATGTATATATGAACACAAGGATCAACACTGTAAAACCTCTCGAAGAGAATATAGAAAAACAAACTTTGTGACCTTTGGCTATACAAAGATTACTTAAGACACAAACACATGAAACATAAATAAGAATTAGACAAGTTAGTTTTCACGAAATTTTAAAACTTTTGCTCTTGAAAGACACTGTTAAGAAAGTAAAAAAATAGCCAAAGAGTTGTAGAAAATATATATAAGACATATATTTAATAAAGGTCTTGTTTCAGAATGATGATTCCTTACAGTTCAACAAGAAGAACAAAAACTAAAACAATAACA
This sequence comes from Glis glis, assembly GCA_004027185.1. Taxonomy (NCBI): domain Eukaryota; kingdom Metazoa; phylum Chordata; class Mammalia; order Rodentia; family Gliridae; genus Glis; species Glis glis. The sequence continues at coordinate 9,496 of PVJS01011499.1, read as the reverse complement.
ATAAAGGAGGGAGAATATTTGTTTTGTTTTTTTGTGATACTGAGGATTGAACCCAGGGGAATTCTACCTCTGAGCTACACCCCAATCCCTATTTTTATTTTATTTTTTATTTTGAAACAGGGTCTCACTAAGTTGCGGAGGGCCTCACTAAGTAGCTGAGGCTGGCCGCGAACCCAGATCCTCTGGTCTCAGCCTCCCAAGTACTGGGATTACAAGCATGTGCCACCACACCCGGCTGCATGGAGAATATTTGAATAGACAAAATACCCAAGAAGATATAAGAATGTTCAACATCATTATTCACTAGGGGAATGAAAACTAAAGCTACAATCCGATATTACTACATACCCAATATAATAACTAAAAATAACAAGACTGATGATATGAGTTTTGGGAGGAAGTGGAACGGCCCGAGTTCACCATGATCACTGATTGGAATGCAAAATGATACAACCACTTTGCAAAATAGTTTGCCAATTTCTTATACAGTTGAACATATATCTACTGTCACCGAGCATTCCCACTCCTAGACAGGTACCCAAGAGAAAGAAAGAAAAACAAGTTTACACAAAGACAGGTATTCAATTGTCCATAGCAGATTTATTCATATCAGCTAAAAATTACCTAGATATGCATCTGGTGGTAAATAAATTAATAAATTGTGGAATATCTATACAATAGGACACTATTCAGCTATTTTTAAAAAATAGACAAACACAACAGCATGATACACAATGACATGGAATAGATCCCAAAGCATTATGTTAAGTGAAAGAAGACAGGCACAAAAAACTCCCACAGTGCATAATTCCAATTATATGGAATTCCAGAAAAGGCAAAGAAAAAGATCACTGGTCACAGAGGCAGTAGTTTGGAGAAGAAGATTAAGTGCACAGGAGCACATGTGAAATTTGGGGGATAATGTAATTGTCCTATACCATCATTGAGGTGCTTGCTACATGACAGTACCCATCTATCAAAACCTACCACACTGTACACTTAAAACTGGTCTTTAATGTATGTAAATTATAGCTCAATAGAACTGATTACAATTTTTATATGCCAAATGCAGTCAAAAGACATATGACAGGCTGGGAGAAAATATTTATAATATATATGACAGATTAAAGCTTACAATTCCTAGCTTACAAAGAGCAATCGAAATTTGTAGGTAAGTAACAAGAAATCTAATAGAAAAGTGAACAAAGAATATGGAATTTTTCACATTAGGGTTGGTGCAAATGGCTATTAGTCATATGAAAAGATGCTCAACCTTATTGAGAGCTTAGATCAATGTAAATAAGACAAAAAATAAGATGCATTTCTCACATTAATTTGGCATCTATTGGAAAGGCTGATAATATATATTGCTGGTGAGGATATGAAAGAAAGGAGACTCTCATACAACTGTTATAATCTTTATGAAAAGCAAATTTCAAATAAATAGAGCCTAGGATCCAGCAGAATCTATCCTACAAAATAAAAGCACCAATACATAAGGATTTGTGTATAATGATCTTAATTTAGTTACTGGTCTTTCCCTATACTCAGAGGTAAAAATCTGGGGAGGAAAAAAAAGTACTCCTTATAAATAAGGAAATGGTTGAATATAATGGATAATGGGGTACACATATATACTACAGAATACTGTGTTCCCATTAATAATATATGAGCTAGGCTACATATATTGACATGGAAAAATGAGTATGATATGCTGTTATATGAAAAGGCAAGCTGCAGAAATAATTCAAGTGTGATGTCATTAGTCATGAAAACTAAGAAATAAAACCTATATTGCTTATGTGTTTATTTCTGATTGTGTGAACTTAAAGAACTAAAACTGAATATACATCTGAAAGTATAAATATTGGTTCCTTGGGGAGAAGAGGGAAAATGAGTTGTTGCCTTTTTCTTTGTGCATCTCTATGTTAATGCACTGTTAAAGCGCTTATTTGCTTTCGTAGTTTGAAAAGAAAATAGTTAAAAAAATCACACACAGAGTGGAATATCCTTGTTTTTTCTTCTCCAAGTTTTTGGAGCTTTCAAAACACTAATCTAGTGTGCATGCATGTGATAAAACTGAAAAATTGTCCTATCCTTCTTGGATCTAACAAAATATGAGGCCAAATGATAAAATACTATATATAATATACAATAATATATATTAATATTGTATAGTAATATATAGTACATAATTATATTAATATAATTATATATAAATATATAGTACAACATATTATATAATACATAATTATATATTACTATATTATATTATGTGGTGATATATAGTAGTGATATATATTAATGTAGTGATATATAGTAGTGATATATAGTGTAGTGATATATAGTAATAGTAGTGATAAGTAGTGATATATAGTAATATATATATTATATATGTATATATTAATTCAGAAGGTGTAGTTCAAGTAACAAAAACCACAGAGAGGGGAAAGGAACCCAAATGGGTTTTACCCTGAGGGCACTGAGCTTCAGTTTTTATTGCCTTCCAAGGCAGGAAGACTGGAGACAAAGCCTAAAATATGCCCAACCTGAAACACTAAATAGAAAACCCTGTTTATAAAGCTGTAACCTTTAAGGCTACGTTCTCAGCAAAAGGGTTTTTGTCTCAAAGATTGATGTTAGGAAGAGGAAGAAAATATTCCCCATGTGTTTGCATATACAAGCTGGGCCTCGGGTAGGCTTGCAGGCTAAATTCACACTATCCCGCCGGCCCCTGAAGCCTTCAAGCTCTTATTTCAGTTTAACATGGTCTCCAGGAAGTTAGGAAAAGTGAACTAAATTCTCTCAGAAGAGTCACAATGTCACATAGTCATCAAAACAATCACCACTCATAAACTTCCAAGAAATATAAGCTAATGGGTAAGAAAAGAAGAAAGCACAAAATAGATCAGTAAAGAAGGCATCATGATGCCAGGCATGGTGGTGCACACCTGTAATCCCAGTCCTTGGGAGCCTGAGACAGGAGAATCACAGGTTCAAGGTCAGTCTCAGCAACCTAGCGAGACTCTGTTTAAAATAAAAAAATAAAAAGGGCTGGAGGTAGAATGCCCCTGAGTTCAATCCCCAGTATCACAAAAAATAAAAACGAAGACATGAATATAAGCTAAAAAAAAAGAAAAGAAAATGGAATCAGAATTAAAGTGATTTATCTGATAGTGGTATTACCAGATACAAACATAAAAACATAGGTTTTATATGTGTAATATGTTCAAAGAAATAGAGAATAAAGTTATAAGCTAAGAGTGAGGGGTTAGAAAAAAGAACAAGTGTATTTGAAAGAATGTATTAAGAGGAACTTATAAACATTAAAAAAATAACTGATATTAGGATTTAGTTCCATTTTTCTACAAGTTGATAACCAGTTTTCCCAGCACCATTTGTTGAAAAGACTGTCCTTTCTCCAATGTATGTGTTTAGCACCTTTGTTGAAAATCAATTGACTATAAGTTTGTGAACTTGTTTCTGTATCTTCTATTCTGTTCCACTGGTCTATGTGTCTGTTTTTGTGCCAATACCATGCTGATTTTATTACTATGCATCTGTAGTACAATTTAAAGTCAGGGATTGTGATGCCTCCTGCATGGTTCTTATTGCTGAGAATTGCTTTGGCTATTCTGGGTCTTTTGTTTCTCCATATAAAATTAATGACTGATTTTTCTAGATCTGTGAAAAATGATGTTGGTATTTTGATAGGATTGCATTGACTCTGTAGATCATTTTTGGCAGAATGGCCATTTTGATAATATTTATTCTGCCTATCCAAGAGCAGGGGAGATCTTTCCATCTTCTAAGAGCTTCTTCGATTTCTTTCTTCAGTGTTCTATAATTTTCATTGTAGAGGTCTTTTACCTCTTTGGTTAAGTTTATTCCTAGGTATTTGATTGGTTTTGAAGTTATTGTGAATGGAATTGTTTTCTGGATTTCCTTCTCAGTGGATTCATGGTTGGCATATAAAAAAAAAACTGATATTAAAATCTGAACAGTAAACCAGGCATGGTGGCACATGCCTGTAATCCCAGCACCTGGGAGGCTGAGACAGGAGAATTGCAGATTCGAGACCAGCCTCAGCAACTTAGTGAGGCCCTCAGAAACTTAGTGAGACCCTGTTTCGAAATAAAAAAGGTTGGGGGTGTAGCTCAGAGGTAGAATGTTCCTGGGTTCAGTTCCCAGTACCACATTAAAAAAAAAATCTAAATAGTGGCTTTATCAGAAAATTTGATATAGCTGAGGAAAGATTAAACAAACTGGAAATTAGACCCAAATAAAAATCCACAATGCAACAAACAGAAGGAAGATATTGAGCAAAAGTTAAGTCATAAACATAAACAATGTGGTAAAAAGTTCAAAAATACATCCAAATAGAGTCCTAGAGAGATGAGAGAGGGAATCTTTGAAGAAGAAATGGCTGAGCATTGTTTAAGAACTAATGAGAAATATTAAGCCTCAGATTTATGAAGTCAAAAAGTGTCAAAAATTTAAGTAAATGAAATCCATGTATGTATTATTATAGTGAAACTGCAAAGCACAAAATTCAAATAATAAGACTTGGGAAAAAAAAAGACCCATTACAATTGATCCTCATTATTCACAGATTCTTTATTTGCAAACTCACCTACCTGCTAAAATTTATTATATCCCTCCAAGTAATACTTTCTGGACTTTCATAGCCATTCAGAGACATGCACCAAGTGGCCAAATATTCGAGCCACTGGAAACGTACATTCCCAGCCAAGGCTGAGTAAGGCCACTCTCTGCCTTCTTGTTTCAGCTGCAAAAATGTGTGTCCTTCTCACAGGCTACTTACCCTATTTTCCCCACTTTTTGCTTTTTATTGGTAATTTGGCTATTTGAAATGCCTTCCCCCAAAAGTGCAGAAGAACTGTTTGGTGTTCCTAAGCATAAGAAAGATGTGATTACCTAGATGTGCCTTGCAGAGAACATACATGGGCTACAGAAGCTTCGTTCAAACACGGGCTACAGTGCTGATAGACAGGACTTCAATGGTAATGAATCCACCATATATATGAACAAGGTATCTAAACAGAAGTGCACATAAACCAAGGTTATGTATTGATTAGTTGATGAAATCATGGTGCCCATAGGCTCACAAGACCCTCTAGGAACAGTGGTTCAATAGTCACTAACTCAGTGTTAACAGTGACTTTATGGAACTTAACACCTGCAAATGGTGGATTCCAACTGCATCTGAAAAGAAATGAAACAGAAGTCGGAGAAGAGTGGAATGATATCTTTAACAAGCTAAGAGAAAGTCGTCAACCTAGGATTACATGCCAAGGAGAATTATTCCCAAGAATGAGGGTGACATAAAGATATTTTTCAGAGACTCTAAAACTGAAAAAGTTTAACTCCTGTAATTCTCGCTTAAAGAAATTAAAAAATTTGTACTTCTAGAATAAGAAAATTTATTCAGATGCTTAAAGAAATGAACAGCAAGGAAGTGATAAAGCTAAGTATGTAAAAATAATAATGTGGAGTTACAGAAAGATAGAACTAAATTTTAAGATAACATGTTGGCAGAGGTGGATAAAACTTCAAATGTTCTAAGTTTGGAAGGAGAATAAAAGTGCTGGCTAAATTTAATAGTTGTAATTTCAAAAACAGTTGTAATTTCAAAAATCATAGAGAAAAAATAAAATTATTCTTAAGGTAAATGTAAAATAAGATGTGCAAGAAATGTGAAAGAAACAGAATAATTGTAACAATTATGAAGGACAAAACAGGTTTCTGGAAATAACCCAAATATGTCAGTAATTATAAAAATATAATTTCTATTCATCAAAAGATATCAATAAAAAGTAAAAAGATAAGTCATAAACTGTGAGTTGACACAATTTGCAACCCATGTAAATGACAAAGGACCAACGCCTAATTTACAAACTAAAAAGTTAAATAACAATTTAGTAATAAAATAGGAAAAAAGACTTGAACAGGCATTTCACGAAAGAATGAACGTAGTCGGGAGTGGTGGCACACACCTGTAACCCTAGTACTTGGGAAGATGAGACCGGAGGATCGAAGGTTCACACACAGCCAGTCTTCGCAATTTAGCAAGACTCTGAGTAACTTTTGAGACCCTGTTTCAAAATAAAAAAACAGAATAGGGTTGGGGGTGTAGCTTGGAAGTAGAATGCCTCTGGGTTCAATCCCCAGTACCAAAAAAAAAAAAAAAAAGAACGTGGCCAAAAAACATGAACCAAGACTCAAGACGCAATACCCTCAGTAGTCAGAGAAACTCAAAATCACAAGATGACATTTCACACAAATCTCACTGGCAAAAATGAAAAAGCCTGACAATATAAAGTGTTATGATGTTGTGAAGAAACCAGAAATCTTACACAGTGCTTGAAGAAGTACTTGTACATTTTTATAACCACTCTGTAAAACTATTTGATATTATATAGTAAAATTGAAGATGAGCTTACTTTATTACCAGTATACCTATCTTGCACATGTGCTCCAAAAGACAAGCTTATTCCTGGAAGTAATATTTACAAGAGAAAACAGTCTAAAAATATAAATAATCCAATGTGCATAGCAGATAAATGGATGTCACATGTGACACTTTTTTCTAATGGTTACACTGCAGTGAAATGAATGAACTACAGCTACCTACATTTACATAGATGAGTCTCACAAAATATGTATTCAGTGAAAAGCAAACCAGCTTCCATTTATTTAACTCGTATGTATTCAGAAAAGTAAACTTTAAGCTTTGAACTGATTAACTGATAAGCATTTACTAAATGTAAATTGTATAAATACACTATTAAATTTATATGTTTAAATACCTGTTTCTTGCATTTTACTGTGAAACATTCTAGAACACTCACCTACCTTTCTCCACTTTATTTCTGCAGTACTTTGCACAGATATTGTGTATATGTTGTCTTAGCCTGAATTCCTCCCAAAGCAGATACTGAAACAAAGTCTTGGATGAAAGTGGTCTGTTTGGTAAGTGATCCCAGGAAGCAGGAGGAGCCTGGTGTGGTGGCGCATGCTTGTAATCCCAGTACTTTGGGAGGCGGAGACCGGAGGATCCGGGTTCACGGCCAGCCTCAGCTCTCTCTCTCTCTCTCCCTCTCTCTCCCTGTCTGTCTCTCTCTCTCTCTACCTAATGAGGCCCTCCGCAACTTCGTGAGACCCAGTTTCTAAATAAAGTATATAAAAAAAATAGGGCTGGGGGTGGAGGTAGAACGCCCCTGGGTTCAATCCCTGGTACCGCAAAAAAAAAAAAAAAAAAAAAAAAAAAAAAGGAAGCAGGAGGGAGGGAAGAAAAAAGAAGGAAAATCCAGTACAAGGACAACTCATTAAGATAGCCAATATTAGAGACAGCTGGTGGGGCATTATTCTGTTGGACCATCTGAGGAGGCTTATGAAATACTTTCAGAACCAGTTTTCCACTGGCTGCCAGCCCCTGTGTATCAAGGATTTAACTCTTTTTGAGTATGGGTTTCACAAGGCAGAATTTAGAGCAATTCCTCTGGCAATCAACTCCCAGAGTTAGAAAAGCCCCAAGGCGTGAAGCCCTAGGCTAGATGCTGGGGTCTACACCTACAGGAAGCTGTCAGGGTCTCCTGGCAACTGATTACCAAGGAAGTGGCGCCATTGTTATGTAATGAAAAAGAAAGGGAATTCAGATTTACTGAGAGTCCAGTGTATGGCAGCCACTTTGTATATGTTCTTTTATTTAATCCTCAAAGCAATTTTGATAGAGGACTTTTGGCTCCATTTTTACTTATTAAGAAAATTATGCACCCTGGGAGGTCAAGTAGCTTTCCAAAGTCTCATAATTACAATATGGCAGAGTAAGGATTGGGGAGCAAATCTGTCTCAAAGTCCAGACCTCCTTGTATGGTACCTTTGAGCCTACATTACTGCATAATTGAAAGTGTCTAGAGAGCAAATGCATTTCAGGACAGATAAATATGAAGGAAGGAGATGGGGAAAATACAAAAGAAATGTATTTGGGGTAGAGTAATATAATGTAATTCACAGCTGGAGTAGGACGAATATATGTAAAGATATTAAAAGAACTTGTCCCACAATGGTGTTTGTATTTGTAAATAAATATTAACAAAGCTGGAAATCAGTTTGTTCTTTATTTTCTTTTTTTCCTAAGGTTGGCTGTTGTTCAAAGTATATGACCAATCACATTGGTAAAAAATGAATCTAACAATTCAAAATGTCAAATTTGCAACTTGTACACACCCTACAATAAGCTATAAAGTGTGCTACCCTATCTGCTTCTTGTGATCATTTTTTCTTAATACTGCTACTAATAAAATAACAAATAACTGTTATTTTCCAAGATGTCAATGCCATTCCTAAAACCATACACACATAAATAATTAATTCTCCTCACAAATTCCACAGCCACCTCACAAAATAACTCTGGTATTTCTAATTAGTTTTCTAAATTATGTGCCAAAATGAGCAGGAGAAAGGAAATAAATATCAGAGCAGAACTCAATGAGATAGAAAACATAAAGGATAATTGAGAAAATTAGTGAAACCAAAAGCTGGTTTTGTTTGTTTGTTTGTTTGAGAAGATCAATGAAATTGATAAACCTAAAGAGAGTCATAAGAAAAAGTGGAAGGAGGCACAAATTGTTAGTATCGGGAATGTGAAGGGGGATAACACTACAAGTTCTACAGGCACTAAAAAGATAATAAGAGACTATTATGAGCAACTTTACACAAACTACCAAAGCTCATTCATGAAGAAATAAATAACACAAATAGCCCTTTATCTATTAAAGAAATCAATTTTATCTTTTAAAACCTTTCCACAAAGACAACTTTAGGCACAGATGTCTTCACTGGTTAATTATACCAAATAATTAAAGAAGAAATAATACAAACTCTATACAAGTTTGTCCAGAAAATTAAAGAGGAGGGAATATTTCCTAGAGGCCACCGTAGGAGCTAGGATTACTCTAATATCAAAACCTGAAAAAAGCTTACAAAAAAAGAAAACTATAGATCTATATCATTCGTGAACAATTATGCAAACTTTCTAAACAAAATTTTAGCAAATCAAGTCTACAGTAATAAAAAGGATTATATCCTACGACTTATTAAGTCAAGCAGGATGTATCCCAAGAATGTTAGGTTGATTTAACATTTACAAATGAAACAATGTAATTCACTCTGTTAAAAGAAAAAAAGAAAGAAAGAAAATGAGAGAGGAAAAAATGAAAAAAAAAGAAAAATCAAAACCATATGATCGCTGGGCGTGGTGGCGCACGCTTGTAATCCCAGTACTTTGGGAGGCGGAGACCGGAGGATCCGGGTTCGCGGCCAGCCTCAGCTCTCTCTCTCTCTCTCTCTTTCCCTCTCTTTCTCTCTCTCTCTCTCTCTCTCTAGTGAGGCCCTCCGCAACTTCGTGAGACCCGGTTTCAAAATAAAGTATAAAAAAAATAGGGCCAGGGGTGTAGCGCGGAGGTAGAATGCC
>PVJS01011498.1:25207-45764 GCA_004027185.1 Glis glis | reverse complement strand
GGCGTGGTGGTGCACGCTTGTAATCCCAGTACTTGGGAGGCTGAGACAGGAGGATCACAGGTTCAAAATTAGCCTCAGCAATTTGGGCCCTCCGCAACTTAGTGAGACCCTGTTTCAAAATAAAGAATAAAATAGGGCTAGAGATGTAGCTCAGAGGTAGAATGCCCCTTGGTTCAATACCCAGTACCACAAAAATAAAGAAATAAATAAATAAGTAAATAGTGCTGGAGAAGTAGTTCAGAGGTAGAATGCCCCTGGGTTATTAAAAAAAAAAAAGTGAGCTGTGCCTGGTGGTGCATGCTTGTAATCCCAGTATTTGGGAAGCTGAGACAGAAGGATCACAGGTTTAAGACCAGCCTCAGCAGCGTAGCTAGACTCTCAGCAACCTAGCAAGACCCTATTTCAAAACAAAAACATAAAAAGGTCTGGGGGAGTAGGGCGTGGTGGCGCACACTGTAATCCCAGTACTTGGGAGGCTGAGACTGGAGGATCCCAGGTTCAAGACAGCTTCAACAAGTAGTCAGACTCTCATCAACCTAGGGAGACTCTGTTTTGAAATAAAAATAAAATAGGGCTGGGGGTGTAGCTCAGAGATAGAATGCCCCTGGGCTTAATCCCCAGAGCCACAAAAAACAAGCAAGCAAGCAGACAAACCGAAATGTGTCTATCAGACTATTCTGGGAGTGGAGATTCAGAATATTGTCCCTGCCCTCAAGGAGCTCACAGCCTTGGGGGAAGTCTGGCTAGACCACCTGGTTGGGAATGTGGGGGCTGGGCACCCTAGAGCATGCTCAGGGACTGCTGGAGGGGCCAGGCCTCTGTGCTGAATTAGAGAGTCTGAGCTTTAGCTCAAAGGCTGCTAGAACCACTTGCAGCAGGACTTTCAGCTGGGGAGGACAGGGCTGGCCGTGGGGGGAGGCTGATCCAGGGATGGAGAGGAAAGGCGGGTATGGGGGGCTTCAGTGGATGGGGCTGAGTGTCAAGAGGACAGCTGCAGGTTGAGGTTGAGGGAAAGGAAGCGCTGAGATACGCTCCACACACGTGTGGGGTCTCAGGAACTACACAAGAGTCTTTCCCAGAAAAGCCAACTGAGCCGCACAAGCCGGGGCTTCAAGAAGGGCCATGGCCTCTGGCATGTCCCCACTCACCCACCTCCTGATTGACCTCAAAGTGCACTTAGAAAGCTGAGCACGGTGGTGCACACTTGTAATCCTAGTACTTGGAAGGCTGAGACAGGAGGATCGCAGGTTTGTGGCCAGCCTCGGCTACTTAGTTAGCAAGGCCCTCTGCAACTTAGTGAGACTCTATTTCAAAATAAAAGAATAAAATAAGCCGCGCGTGGTGGCACACGCGTGTAATCCCAGTACTTGGGAGGCTGCGACCAGAGGATCCGGGTTCACGGCCAGCCTCAGCTACTTAGTGAGGCCCTCCACAACTTAGTGAGACCCTGTTTCAAAATAAAGAATAAAAAAATAGGGCTGGGGGTATAGCTCGGAGGTAGAATGCCCCTGGGTTCAATCCCCAGTACCAAAAAAAAAGTGCTCTTAGAATCAACCCAAAGTTCAGCTTCAGGAATGCAAAGAGTCAACAAGTGTACATTAAGCACCACTGTATACCTGGCACTGAGCCAGCATGTCCTTTCGCCAGTGGTGTCCTGCCAACTCTGGGGTAGGCACTGGCAGTAGGAAGCGGGGCTTTTTCTGGGAAGCTCTTGTCCACTGGGATTGCTCCCAGAGCAGCTACAAAGTCCCCATTGCTCCCTGTGTGGACGGCGAGGTCCTGGAGGGATGCCCCCTCCCCGCAGGCAGCTTTTCCCTAGCGAGAGGCTGAGGTGAGTGGGCCGGGAGGACGGTGGCTGACTCTACTGCTTCACCCACCTTGGCTGAGCTGCTGCTGCTGCTGCTTCTTTTTTTTTTTTTTTGTGGTACAAGGGATTGAACCCAGGGGCATTCTATCTCTGAGCTACACCCCCAGCCCTATTTTTATTTTTATTTTTATTTTTATTTTTATTATTTACATGTGGTACTGGAGATTGAACCCAGGGGCATTCTACCTCTGAGCTATACCCTCAGCCCTATTTTTTATTCTTTCTTTTTTTGTGTGTGGTACTGGAGATGGAACCTAGGGGCATTCTACCTCTGAGCTCCACCCCCAGCCTGATGTTTCAATCTTTATTTTGAAACAGGGTCTCACTAAGTTGCAGAGGGCCTCACTAAGTAGCTGAGGCTGGCTGTGAACCTGCAATCCTCCAGTCTCAGCCTCCCAAGTACGGGGATTACAAGCGTGCACCACCACGCCCGTCTCTGCTCTTCATTTTGAACAGTTGTGAATTAATATCACATTTGTAAGAAAAATGAAGTATTTCTTGGTTTATTGCAATATTTATGTCATCTTATATGGTTATGTATCTGCTGACCTTTCTCTTTCTGGAATGTTCACCTCCTGCGCTCAAAACACAGGTGTGTGTGCAACAGGAATGTGCACACTCCTGCCTGGAGAGGTTCCTTCAGGCCCCCTTGCACGCCGCACTGCTCAGGTCCCTTCCCTGCCAAACCTTTCCTGTCCCCATGGCTCTGTGCCCAGGACCTGTTCCCCTCTGGGTGGCTGTGTTGAGCAGTTGGGTGGTAGAATGGCTGAGTGCCTGCTCAGTGGCTGTTCCAGCTGTGGCCCAGGTGGGCTAAAGTTAAAGGTGTGCCCCTGGGTTCAATCCCCAGTACCACACACACACACACAAAGTGTCCCTGAGCTGGGCACGGTGGCACACACCTGTAATTCCAGTATTTGGGAGGCTAAGACAGGAGGATTTAGGTTTGCAGCCAGCCTCAGCAATTTAGCGAGACCCTTGGCAACTGAGTGAGACCCTGTTTCAAAATAAAAAATAAAATAGGGCTGGTGGTGTACCTCAGAGGTAGAATGTCCCTGGGTTCAATCCCCAGTGCCACCAAAAAATAAAAATAAAATAAAGTGTCCCTGGGGCCACCGGGCTTGTGCAGAAAGCATGCAGTGGGATATGGCGCCACCTATTGCCTGATGTGCTCCGCAAAAGCCAGCCAGGCCCTCCTGGCCCGGGGACTGGGAGGCAGCAAGGCCTTGGGTGGAGAGAGGGGCGGGCCTTGCCGGCCTGGGGGAAGGGCCCAGGCTACCAGTGGATGAGGATCTATCTCAGCACTACCATGTTACCTGGGGCAAGTCCTTCCTTCCCTGGGCCCTCAGCGACCTTCTCTGAAATGACACAGAGATTCCACTGTAGGGAAGGTCGGGGCACCGCAGCCCCAGGGAGGGCAGAGGCCCTGAGTGGACGCACTGCCACCGCCAACCAGGGGAGGCCCGAAAGGCGGCCTCCAAGGGCCAGCCAGCGAGGTGGCTCTGTAAGCTTCTCAGTGTCTGCAATCCAGCCATTTCTGTCCTTGGCAAGTGTAGATGTGGTCAGATGGCAGCCAGTGTGGGGGCGACACTGAGCTGAAATGCCCCCCAAGGTCCCGGCCCCAGTGGTCATCATTGGACATGGCGCTGTCCCCGGCGCCACTGGCAGGGCTGGCCATGTGACACCCACAACAGACACATTTTGCAAGGACACAGGAGCACACGGAGCCCACTGGCACGCATGATGTGGGAGAAGAGAAAATTAGCAAATAAGCAGTCAAGCAGGCAGCCCGCACGGATGGGTGGCGTATGCGATTGAACCTGGGTGCTTTCTATCTTTGAACTACACCTCCAGTGCTTTTTTTTAAACTTTGAAACAGGGTCTTGCTAAGTTGCTGAGGCTGGCCTCCAACTGGTGATCCTCCTGTCTCAACCTCCCAAGTACTGGGATTACAGGCATACACCACTGCAGTTGGTTCACCTTATTCTTTAATAGTCAGAGAGCTCCCAGGTGAGCTGTGCTGTGCGGCTCTCACCAGTCCCTTTGAAGGACTTGTTTTCTATTTTACCATATCACCAACCACGGTGCAGTGAATGTCCTTTTAGTCCACCAACACAAATGCTTTTGAAGGACAGAGTCCTGGGAGTGGCATTGCTGGATTGCAGTGTGTATGTATGTGTGTGTGTGTGTGTGTGTGTGTGTGTGTTACTGGGGGTTGAACCCAGGGGCATTTTAACTCCGAGCTACACCCCACCTTTTTTTGTTTGTTTTGAAATAGGGTCTCACTAGGTTGCCGAGAGTCTCACTATATTGCTGAGGCTGTCTTCGAACCTGCGATCCTCCTGTCACAGCCTCCCAAGTACTGGGATTACAGGTGCGCACCACTATGCCCTGCTTGAGTGTGTATTCTTTTTTTTCTTTTTTTTTTTTTTTTGGTACTGGGGATGGAACCCAGAGGTATTCTACCTCTAAGTTATGCCTTCAACCCAATTTTATTTATTTGGAAGCAGGGCCTCACTAAGTTGCAGAGGACCCCACTAAATTGCCAAGGCTGGCTTCAAACCTGTGATCCTCCTGTCGTAGCCTCCTAAGTACTGGGATTACAGGTGTGCGCCACCACACCTGGCTTTGAGTGCGTATTCTTAAACTTTCAATATTTCCAAGCTGACTTCCTGAAAGCTTTTCCCGAGTCATCGTCTTGATCACCAAACTCATGAGGGCACGCTCTGCCCAAGGAGTGGCTCTCCTCCGAGACAAAGCCTGGAAAGGAAGCCGTCAGCCAGCTCCCAGGCCACGTGTGTGTGGCTGGGGCGAGAGACGTCTGGGGACAAGGAGTCAAGTGGCAAGAACTGAAGCAGCCAGCCGGCACAGTGGTGAGTGCCTGCAGCCCCAGCCACTCAGGAGGCTGAGGCAGGAGGATTGCTGGAGCCCAGGAGTTGGAGGCCAGCCTGGGCAACCTAGCAGGACCCCATTGTAAGACAACCACCAAACCGAGGCGGAGGAGGTGGAAGGCCGAGTGTGAAGACGGCCACACCACCGCTCAGCATGGCGGGGCTGACTGTTGGAAAGACCATTTTGTCTGTATGAGAAGCCCAGCAAGGGACAGCTGGGAAGATGACCATGCTGGTCACTCCCTCGGGGCTCACAGAGCAGGCTGGGCTGAGTGTGGGTGTAGGAGGTGATGGTTTGGTCTGGGCCCTTCTGAGTGGGAGGGACTAAGGGACATCTGACGCCAAATGAAGCCAGGCCGTGGTCATGAGGTCTGGAGGTGCAGATTTGGGAACCGCCAGCAAGGCTCTCAGGGCCTCTTGGAAAAACCACTGCCCTGGGGCTCCTGCTCCAGCAGGTGGGCTGAAGGGAGCACCAGGAGGGGGCAGGAGTCACTGGGAAGGCCGCTTGGCTCCTGGCAGTGCCCCCTGTCCCCCATCTCCAGGCAGAGGCAGGCCCGGCCCCCTCGCTCCACAAGGACGAGTCTTCTGCTAAGATGATTCTACCAGAACAGGAGATGGCTTCTGGGTCGGGGAGCACGTCCACCCCCCGACATACCCGTGGTCTGGATGGGTCCTCATCCTAGCCTGGGCACCAGGTGTCTGAAGCACAGGTGACATGCACATGGCATTGGTAAAAAGCTCTGAGGGCAGCGTGGGTGTTGTGGGAAAGGCTGGGGCACTTTACATGCCCATGGGAACACACAGCTGGGGGGTGAATGAGGGAGCGGACAGAGCCCAGGACAGGGGCCGCCCTCGCCTCGCCTTAGCCCACAGAGGGGGCACAGGACACAGGTGAGACATGAGGACTGCAGGGGAACCGGGCCCAGCCCCAGAGAGGTCTGAGTTGGGCAGGGAGCCCTGGGTGTCCAAAAACTGGAGGGTTAATTGGCTTCGAGGTTTCTTACTAACTTGTCTTGCGACAGCTCTTCACAGAAGGGAGCAGGTCTCATGGGGACCTTCCAATCCAGGCGTGCACACATTTTGTTCTTAGATGAATCAACAATTGCTGTGGATCTTGAAAGCAAACCTGATTCCCACTCCTGCTGGTCTTTGCAAATGGCGTCCCTGGGCCCCACCTACAGTTTTACAAGCTTAGCTGAATTCACCCCATTAATTCACACTGGGTCTTGCTGGGACAAGGAAGCGTTTTATTTATGTACAACAAAAACATTTGTAACATAATTCTCTCTTCAAAACAGAGAACCTAACAAAATACACAAAGCAATCTCTATTTGTATTTACCCAGAGATATTACCAGCCGGAAGGGGGGCTGAGACTGGGAGATAAGCCAAGGACTAATTCCATTTGAGGAAACAAGAAACTGCCTTCAAAAAAGTAGCAGTTTCTACTTGTCAGTAGCCACCCTTCCCTGTGTGTGAAACGTGAGCCAGAAACAGCACCTGTGAAACACGCTGTGCAGGCCCGGCCCTCTCTCCCAGGCAGGTCAGGTGGGCCCCAGCCTGCTCCAGCGGTCCCAGCAGCCATGGAGCACCCACAGCCACTTCTCTTGCTTGCAGTCGGCTGAAGAATCTAGGAACCAAACACAACGGTTATAAATCCAGCAGAAGCTGGGCGCGATGGCACACGCCCATAATCCCAGTACTTGGGAGGATGAGACAGGAGGATCGCAGGTTCACAGCCAGCTTTAGCAAATTAGCAAGGCCCTCTACAACTTAGTGAGACCCTGTTTCCAAATAAAAAATAAAATGGGGCTTGGGGTGTAGCTCAGAAGTAGAATGCTCCTGGGTTCAATGCCCAGTACTGAAAAAAGAAAAAAGAAAAAAAAAAAACCAAGCAGAAGCCCAGCACAGTGGTGCACACCTGTAATCCCAGTACTTGGGAGGCTGAGACAGGAGGATTACAGGGTCAAAGGACAGCCTCAGCAATTTAGCAAGGCTCTCAGCAACTTAGCAAAACCCTGTTTCAAAACAAGAAAATAAAAAAGGCTGGGGATGTATCTCAGAGGTAGAATGCCCTTGGGTTCAAGCCTCAGTACCAAAACAAACAAAACCAGCAGAACCCAGTAGACCCATCAAGAACCAAAATTGTGTCCTGGCATGGTGGTACACACCTGTAATCCCAGTACTTGGGAGGCTGAGACAGGAGGATCGAGGGTTTGAAGCCACCCTCAGCAACTTAATGAGTCCCTGTTTCCAAATAAAAAATTAAAAAATAGGTCTGGGGGTATACCTTGGAGGTAGAATGCCCCAGGGTTAAATCCCCAGCGCGCGCGCGCGCACACACACACACACACAGAACCACAACAGCGTGGGCCACCACCACAGAGCATCAGGTGCATAGCGGGAGCCAAGCCCCGGGCAGGAAGGGTCTGCAGTGGAGGGACCAGACACTACCTGGGAAGTAGGAGCCAGGTGCTATCACTGTGCAGCCTACTTGGTGGCTCCTGGAAATGTCCACCAATTAATGTGGTGGCTCTGAAACTTCCAATTAAGAACACAGCACCAGGTCTCAGAAAACCAGGACAGAAAGGACCCTAAGAGGTCATCCAGCTCAATTTCTTCACTTCCAGATGAGGCCTTAAGATAAATGTCTACTTTCTGGTGTGGGTGGACTTCTTCAGCTGCTCTGGAGGAGTGAGGGCCCTGTCCCTGAGAACTGCCCGAGGCAGCTGCTTTTCCAAGGGAGACCACGAACAGCCTGTCCCACATGGGGGCAGCTGTGCCCCTCAGGATGCAGGCACACAAGAAGCACAGGCAAGCCGGGCATGGTGGCACACACCTGTAATCCCAGTACTTAGGAGGCTGAGACAGGAGGATTGCAGGTTCCAGGCCAGCCTCAGCAACTTAGTAAGGCCCTCAGAAACCTAGTGAGACCCTGTTTCCAAATAAAAAATAAAATAGAGCTGGGGATATAGCTCAGAAGTAGAATGCCCCTGGGTTCAATCCCCAGCACCCCCCAAAAAATAAAAAAGGATGATGACGCATGGGCAGACCCCACAGGAGCTGCATGGGGCCATTCACTGCACAGACTGACTGCCAACCCGCGCATGGCACGGCACAGTATGCACGGATTTACCCAGGGAGACCTGGGCGCCACTGCTTGCTGCTGTGTGACCCTGGGAAAGTCACACATCCTATAAAATGAGCATGAGAATAACTGAGCTGCTCTAAGACGCCGTATGACAGTTATCTGAAGAGGGCAGGCAAACGAAAACAATTGTAACACCTATTTATAGTTCTGCAGTTACTGCCTACCCACCAGCCCCCTGTTTTAATTTCCCTGGAGCCAACACTGGGACTAGAGTCCTATAAAATGCTAGTACACAAAGTGTGCTTGCTATATATACCCCTTCCGAACACTGGTGTCCTGGTGTGAGCAGCTGTCTGGGCCATGCTTTTTGTAATTGGGGGTGGGGGAAACTATGAAGTAAGAAAGCTTCCTCCATTCCCTTCTTGCAGAAGAGCAATTTCTGAGGAGCCTGCCTGTGACCTATCCCCGCCCCCCTGCCCCAAGCAGCATAGATGACCCAGTGCAGGGGGTGGGAGGCCAAGGCTCCTCATTTAAATCTACTATCATGCCAGGCGTGGTGGTATCCCACCAGTACTCGGGAGGCTGAGACAGGAGGACCCGGGTTCACAGCCAGCCTCAGCTACTAGTGAGTAGCTGAGTGAGTAGCTGAGTGAGTAGCTTAGTGAGGACTCCGCAATTTAGTGAGACCCTGTTTCAAAATAAAGAATAAAAAATAGGGCTGGGGGTGTAGCTCGGAGGTAGAATGCCCCCGGGGTTCAATCCCCAGTACCGCAAAAATAAATACATAAATCTACTATCATCCAGTAACATAGTAGGTGTCTCTTTTTTTGTTCTCCTATCAGCTAAAGATTTATAATTAATTTATAATCATTCTTTTTTTTTTTGCAGTACCGGGGATTGAACGCAGGGGCGTTCTACCTCCGCGCTATGCCCCCAGCCCTATTTTTTATACTTTATTTTGAAACCGGGTCTCACGAAGTTGCGGAGGGCCTCACTAAGGAGAGAGAGAGAGAGAGACAGAGAGAGAGAGAGACAGAGAGCTAAGGCTGGCCGCGAACCCGGATCCTCCGGTCTCCGCCTCCCAAAGTACTGGGATTACAAGCATGCGCCACCATGCCCGGTTTATAACCATTCTTTATCCTAAGTATTTTGCAGCTTTTGCTGTTATATGACTATAATCATACTTAATTTCAATTTTTTTGTGTGGTACTCGGGATTGAACCCAGGGGAGTTCTACCTCTGAGTCACACCCCAGGCCTATTTTATTGCTTTATTTTTGAAACAGAGTCTCACTATGTAGCTGAGGCTGGCCATGAACCAACCTGCAATCCTCCTGTCTCAGTCCTCCCAAGTACTGGGATTATAAGCATGCGCCACCGTGCCTGCCTTTAATTTCTATTTTTAACTGGATTTTACTATGTTAAAGAAAAACTATTCATTTGTATCCTGTCAAACAATAAACTAAGCCGGGCGTGGTGGTGGACGCTTGTAATCCCAGTACTAGGGAGGCGGAGACCGGAGGATCCGGGTTCGCGGCCAGCCTCAGCTACTTAGTGAGGCCCTCCGCAACTTCGTGAGACTCGGTTTCAAAATAAAGGATAAAAAATAGGGCTGGGGTGTAGCTCGAAGGTAAAACGCCCCTGGGTTCAATCCCTGGTACCGCAAAAAAAAAAAACAAAACAAAAAACAATAAACTACCTCCCGATCCCAAAAAATAAAATAAAAATAAATAAATCTATTATCAACAGTGCTTTTTGGCATTATCAATACTATGGTACGCTGTAGGATAAGCTCGAGTACACATAAAGGCTTTGTTGAAAGGCCTTTATAATAGTTTTTTAAGCACCAGTGAAATTCAACTTACAATTATCAAAGTCACCACCTTTAGGCTGAGACAAGAGGATCTCAGGTTTGAGACCAGCCTTAGCAATTTAGACTCTTAGCAATCTAGTGAGACCCTGTTTCAAAAGAAAAAAAAAAAATCAGCGGGGTGTGGTGGTGCATGCCGAGAAAGGTGGGAGGCCGAGAAAGGAGGCTCACAGGTTCCAAGACTCAGGCTGCCACATAAGTCCAACATTGCCAAGTCAATTACACTGGAGAAGATGTGAAGGCTACAGTTGACAGTCCCAGCTAGGTCTGGACTTCCAGCCATCCCTGCCAAGGTGCCCAAACATGTGAGTGAAGCCGTCAGGGACCCTCCAGACCAGCCTGTCTGTCAGCTGAATACCATCAAGTGGCCACAGTCGATGCCACATGGAGCAGAGTCTCCACTGAGCTCTGCACATATTCCTAAACTTACAAAATCACAAGACCCACGATTTTTTTTTTTTTTACGGTACTGGGGATTGAACCCAGGGGCATTCTACCTCTGGGCTACACCCCCAGTCCTATTTTTTATTCTTTATTTTGAAACAGAGTCTCACTAAGTTGCGGAGGCCTCACTAAGTAGCTGAGGCTGGCTGTGAACCCTATCCTCCTGTCTCAGCCTCCCAAGTAGGGGATTACAAGCATGCGCCACCACACTTGGCTTGATGCTGTTGTTGTTGTTTTAAGTCACTAAATTTTTAGGTAGATGCATGATCTATTCAAATACAACCGAGAGAGCACCATGGCCCTACATCGACAGCATTCTACAGGTGTCCAGTAAGGCAGGGGAAGCTAGATGGATAAGCATCGAGTCCAGAAAGGTGGCTAAGTTCTACAACCATCTCAGCATGCATCCAGGGATCAGCTGTAAAGCCTGCAAACAGTATGACAAGAGGTACCTAAGACAGCCTCCAAAGCAGCCATGTATGTACCATATAAACTGCTTGTGTGTGGGGGGGTGGGCACTGGGGATTGAACCCAAGGGCATTCTACCTCCAAGCTACACCCCCAGCCCTATTTTTTTTATTCTTTATTTTGAAACAGGGCCTAAGTAGCTGAGGCTGGCTGCGAACCTGTGATCCTCCTGTCTCACCCTCCCATGCCCAGCCTCATTTTTTGTTTTGAAACAGGGTCTTGCTAGGTTGATGAGAGTCTCACTACTTGCTTAGGCTGTCCTTGAATCTGCAAGCCTCCTGTCTCAGCCTCTCAAGTACTGGGATTACAGGTGCATGCCACCATGCCCAGCATAAACTGCCTTTTTTCTTTTTTTGTGTGTGGTACTGGGGATTGAACCCAGGGGCATTCTACCTCTGAGCTACACCCCCAGCCCTATTTTTTATTCCTTATTTCGAAACAGGGTCTCACTAAGTTGCAGAAGGCCTCACTAAGTAGTTGAGGCTGGCCGTGAACCCTGATCCTCTGTTCTCAGCCATCCAAGTACTGGGATTACAAGTGTGCGCCACCACGTCCAGCTCATAAACTGCCTTTTAAGCTTCATAGCAACAAAGCCCTCAATTAATTTCCATAAAAAGCTGTACATGCTTCATCGCTGAAGCATGTTGTAACAAATATCTGAGTGCCCACTGTGTGCCGGGCACTGTCCTAGGTGCCAGGGATACAGCAGTGAATAAAAACACAAACCCTCCGCCTCTGTGTATGCACACTTTAGAGAAGGATGATAGCCGGGTGTGGTGGCGCACACTTGTAATCCCAGTATTTGGGAGGCTGAGACAGGAGGATCCGGATTCGTGGCCAGCCTCAGCTACTTAGTAAGGCCCTCCGCAACTTAGTGAGACACTGTTTCAAAATAAAGATTAAAAAATAGGGCTGGGGTCGTAGCCCAGAAGTAGAATGCCCCTGGGTTCAATTCAAATTAAATAAATAAATAAATAAATAAATAAATAAATAAATAAATAAAACAGAGAGCATGAGACAATAAACAAATAAAACTCTTTATAAATAAAACAAAGCCTTTCTTCTCTGCTGGGCCACCAGCATGTGCTCTCTGCCTACACAGCACCCCCTGCCCGCCAGAGCCAAGTTCCTGAGAATGCTGTCCTTGGCTCATTCCAGTCATTGCTGCCTGCCCTTGATTCACTCCTCAGATCACAGCAGTGTGATTCTAGACCACACCACTCTGGAGACACTATTCTCACCCTAAGGCCTCACTGTGCTCCCTGGGTGCCACTGGGAACAGCTGTGGCTCAGGGTTCCTGAGTTTGGTAAGTTCAGCAGACACTGCAGACTTGGGGTTATCAGAGCTGGTCAGTGCCCTTCAGAGTGAGGACTGAGGGGAGACAGCATGGCTGCCAGGAGCAGCACCAGCAAGACTGGGGACCACCTCGCCCGAAGTCGGCCACACTCCCCATGCGTGCTGTCCAGGACAGGGTGGCACCGGCAGAGCCACAGAGTGGTGGGGTGGGGATGGACCACACAGGATGTGGAGGTTAGAAATGTCAGCTCTTTCCTGTCTGGCCGGGAGCAGAGTTGGGAGAAATACCGTGCTGGCAGTAACCTCACAATCACCTGTCTGATGCAGCCAGGTGGAGATATGATTGGTCCAGGGGACCCAAACCAAATTGATGTTCCCTCTGATCACTGGAAACTGTCGTCCAGCCCCAGTCCCAGCATGACGTGTAGTGTTCAGGCCTGGAGCCTGCCAGGAACCAAACAGAGCTCAAGCCACAGAGGCCAGCGTGGGGAGAGGGGGCCAGGTGGAGCAGAGACATAGCATGATTTAACTATTCCAGCACTAATGGCATTTAGTCATACCACTACTGATGACAACATTTTGTTCTGCAAGCATGCTAGAGTCATTCCAGCATTAAGTAAGGAATGAATTAAGCTACCTTGTATCAATTTAACCCCATTGTTCAGGATAGGCTATAATTTTGATCTAGAATGTTCCAATGCTACTGGGAGGGGGTTGGAACCTTTAGGGGGTGGAGCCTAGCCCAAAGAAGTCAGGTCATCGAGGTGTGCCCTTGAAGGGGATACTGGGACCCTGGCCCTTTCCGCTCTATCTTTGCTTCCTGGCTATCATACTATGAACAGGCTGCCTCCGCCATGTGCTCCTTACCATGATGTGCTGCACACCACAGGTCCAAAAGCACCAGGCCAACTGACTGTAGACTGAATCCTCCAAAATTGTGAGCCAAAAGAAACCTTTTCAGCTGGGTGTGGTGGTGTACAACTGTAATCCCAGTACTTGGGAGGCTGAGACAGGAGCATCGCAGGTTCAAGGACAGCCTCAGCAAGTAGTGAGACTCTCAGCAAGCTAGTGAGACTGTTTCAAAATAAAAATAAAATAGGGCTGGGGGTGTAGTTCAAAGGTAGAATGCCCCCAGGTTCAATCCCTAGTGCCACACACACAAAAAGTATAATCATAAAAGCATGAGAATAAAACAGAAGACATTACTTGTCCATTAAAAAGGGGAAATACACTTAGTGAGGCCCTCCACAACTTAATGAGACCCTGTTCCAAAATAAAAGAATAAAAAATAGGGCTGGTGGTGTAGCCAGGAGGTAGAATGCCCCTGGGTTCAATCCCCGTACCGGAAAAAAAAAGGGGGGGGAATACAGGCCGGGCATGATGGCGCTCAGTTGTAATCCCAGTACTTGGGAGGCTGAGACAGGATTCAGGTTCTCAGCCAGCCTCAGCTACTTAGTGAGGCCCTCCGCAACTTAGTGAGACCCTGTTTCAAAATAAAGAATAAAAAATATGGCTGGGGGTGTAGCCTTGAGGTAGAATGCCCCTGGGTTCAATCCCTGGTACCACAAAAAAAAGGGGGGAATACAAATAGATAAACAAACGAGAAGTTGCTTAGTTTTACTAGCAATCAAGGAAACACAAATGACAATATCCATCAGGCACAGCCAGGCAGCTGACATCAGCAGTCTCACTGCCTGACCTCCACTCAGCAGAGACAGAAGCAGCAGGACATGACTTGAACCTGAGTTTCTGCCGCTGCAGCTGCTGCTGTCTGGGGAGCCCCGCAAGCCTCGGCCTCATCTCCATGGGTTGCCACTGCCCCTCTTTTTGGCTCTTCTTTCACTTTCTTCCCAAGTCCAAAAGTCCCCCCCAAACCCCTCCCTCTCAAGCATCAAGTTGCAGCCAGAGGAAAATGAGAAAGTCCTGTTAGCTCATGATGAAGACAAACTCAGTGCCCTCTGCCTTAGTTTCTCCTACTCAGTTCAGTTTAAAGGCCTTTCATTACAAAGTGTCCCACTGATGATTTGCTTCAGGAAAGAAGTGTCCTTCAGCTTAGGAGGAAGGCTGCCACTCTCCTAGGGCAATCAGTTCAAGATGCACAATATTTTTATTCCTGCCCCATGAAAGATGCATGGCGTAAACCATAATAACAGGTCATAAGGGGAAAAAGCTCATCTTTGTGGCAAGAGGGCATTTGGTAATCATTCTGATAAAAACCCTCAGTAAAACAAAAACATTTCCTTAATATGACTTAAAGAGTAATCTCAGTGGGTGTACTCCTATAATCCCAGTACTTGGGAACAGGAGGGTCACAGGTTTAAGGACAGACTCAGCAATTTAGTGAGACTCTCAGCAACCTAGCAAGACCCTGTTCAAAACAAAAAATAAAAAGGGCTGGAGGTGTACCTTGGAGGTAGAATGCCCCTGGGTTCAATCCCCAGTAACACACACACACACACACACACACACACACACACCCCTCAACCAAAAGCCACACCATGCCTAATGGTGTCACAAGCAGCAGCTCCATTGTAGTCGTGAAAGATGCGTGTGCTTGGCATCATCATCACTAATTAACACTGTCCTAGAAGCACAAGTTCTGAATAAAGCAAGAGATGTAAATTGTGGGAAGGAGAAGACAGAACTGCCATCTCCTGAACATGACGACCAACCACCTGGTACATGCAGTGAAGCAACTGACATAACCACCAACAAAACTACAGACAAGAGACAAAACAAAACAACCAGAAAGGTGTTTGGTTGGAGGGGAACAATAGGCAACTCACAGAAAGGACAGCTCGCTCTGTAAACATGTGGAAAAATGCTCGATTAGGAATATAATGTTGCTACTAATGAGATCCCATTTCAGATGTACCAAACTGGCAAAAATTCCAAAGCCAACACTATGAATGCTTGCAAGGCTATGGAATGGAATCTCTACACGACCAAAGGGGTGGCACACTGGAAAAGCCACCAGAGAGATCAATTTAGCAAAACAGTGCAGGTGAAAAGATATACATCATAACACAGTTAAATAAATATCACAGAATACTCAGGCACAGGGAGAATCGCTAAATTGTCTTTTATCTGTCTATCAATCAATCACTGTTGGAAGTATTATGATATCCTCATAGGATGGAAGGATAGTCATTTCTTAAAAATGAAGTAGAGCTGGGTGTGATGGTACACAC
Source organism: Glis glis (assembly GCA_004027185.1). Classification (NCBI taxonomy): domain Eukaryota; kingdom Metazoa; phylum Chordata; class Mammalia; order Rodentia; family Gliridae; genus Glis; species Glis glis. The sequence continues at coordinate 30,650 of PVJS01011498.1, read as the reverse complement.
CTGAATCCCAGTACTTGGGAGGCTGAGACAGAGGACCACAGGTTCAAGGACAGCTTCAGCAACTTAGCAAGACATTTAGCAGTCTAGTGGGACCCTGCTTCAAAATAAAAAGTAGCTGAGTGTGGTGGTGCATGCCTGTAATCCCAGTACTTGGGAGGCTGAGACAGGAGGATCACAGGTTTAAGGCTCAGCAACTTAGTGAGACTCTCAGCAACCTAGAAAGACCCATTCCAAAATAAAAAAGGCTGGAGGTAGGTGGAGACCGGAGGATCCGGGTTTGCGGCCAGCCTCAGCTACTTAGTGAGGCCCTCCGCAACTTCGCGAGACCCGGTTTCAAAGTAAAGGATAAAAAATAGGGCTGGGGGTACGCCCCTGGGTTCAATCCCCAGTACTGCAAAAAAAAAAAAAAAAAAAAAAAAAAAAAAAGGCTGGAGGTATAGCTTGGAGGTAGAATCCCCCTGGGTTACATCCCTGGTACCAAAAAAAAAAAAAAAAAAAAAAGTTAAATGATAATCAAGTGACAACAGAAAAATAGTTTCAATTTAGTCTTTCTAAATGAAATGACTTCAGAAACAAACCTTATAATCAATATGCTCTGAGCACCAGTGTAAGCTGGCAGAGATAAGCACTAGCCCTGCAGACACTGGCATCTCACCAGGTTTGTTTAGGTGAATTTTCACATTGGAACCAACAAAAAGCAACACTTTAGCATAAATGACAATTCAAAATAGAAAAGCTCACATTTCCTTTTGAAAAGCCAGTACTCACAGCACACAGAGGTGCAAAGACAGAGGAAAAAGCTGCCGTGTATCTGTGGCTCATGGAAAGATTAGCCCAAAGACCTACAAAGACAACAGAAGTCAGACTTGGGCAGGGACGCAGACAAAGGTCCATCAGTGCAGACTCGGGCTGAATATATTAATACTAAACAAGCTGCTTCCCATGGCCTCGGAAAAGGCACAGTGAATGTGAAATGGAAACTCGAGCCATGATATGATCAGTGTCCACAATAACCGCACAAAATAACGAGCAGTAATCAAAGAAGAGTGTGAAAATGTAACAGAGACGGCAGAGGAGTGATGTAATCCTGGAGCCACGAGCCGGGGCTGCAGGGCCCAGGATGTTTATGTCGGAAATCCGAGGACAAAGTGCTGAGGATCAGGGCAAGGGAAGCAGTGTTCCGTTCCCACGGTGGCCGCAGCACTTCCCTGCAGTTCTACAGAAGCCACCCAGCATCCACAGTCAGACCTGAAGGTTGTCTGATGAGAAGCCTCTGGGATCTCTTAGACCACCCTCCTTTTAGGTACTGGGGATTGAACCCAGGTGCGTTCTCTCCAAGCTACACCCCCAGCCCTATTTTATTTTTTATTTGGAAACAGGGTCTAAGTTGTTGAGGCTGACTTTGAACCTGCGACCCTCCTATCTCAACCTCATACTGGATTACAGACGTGCATCACCATGCTTAGCTTAGTAATTACTTTTTTTTTTGCGGTAGTGGGGATTGAACCCAGGGGCGTTCTATCTCCGAGCTACACCCCCCGTCCTATTTTTTTATTCTTTATTTTGAAACCAGATCTAAGTTGTGGAGGGCCTCACTAAGTAGCTGAGACTAGCCGAGAACCTGGATGCTCCGGTCTCAGCCTCCCAAGTACTGGGATTACAAGCGTGTGCCACCACGCCTGGCCCTTAGGGCCCTTTGAAAATACAGATGAAAGCTACAGACCCCTCTTTAAAATCCCAGAAAATGCCAGGCGTGGTGGCGCACACTTGTAATCCCAGTACTTGGGAGGCTGAGACATGAGGATTGCAGATTTGAGACCAGCCTCAGCAACTCTGCAAGGCCCTCTGCAACTTAGTGAGATCCTGTTTCAAAACAAAAAATAAAATAGGGCTGAGAGTACAGCTCAGAGGTAGAATGCCCCTGGGTTCAATCCCCAGTGCCACAAAAATACATAAATAAATAATAAATAAATAAAATAAAATCCCAGAAAATGGCAGGGCGTGGTGGCGCACACCTGCAATTCCAGTACTTGGGAGGCTGAGACAGGAGGATCGCAGATTCAAGACCAGCCTGGGCAACTTAGTGAGACCCTGTTTCAAAATAATAGGTGTGGGTGTATCTTGGAGGTAGAATGCCCCTGGGTTCCATCCCCAGTACCAAAAATAAAATCCCCAGGAAATGAACAAATGTTATATATAATAAATGTGGAGATTCTTCGACCCTTCCCAAATCATTTAACTGGTCCCCTTTCCCAAAATGTCTTACTCAGTCAAATCCTAAGCCCCTGGACATCTCACATAATCCAAGTGAGGGAGAAGGGTTTTCCTAGGAGCCTGGCCCACTTGTACTCTGATGTGATTCCCAGGGGCTGTGTCTGTGGCCCACTTGGTCTTAAAGGTGACTCACCACTGGGTCCTCCTCAACCTGCCTCCCCAGCTTGGCCCTGGTTCTCGGTGGCCTGCTCCACACCAACTGCCACGGTCCCTGCAGCCTCCCCGCTGGTCCTCTAGGCTAGCGCTCTGCCTCTCCCTTGGTCCTATGCTTCCACCAGGAGTGTGGTCACTTCCCCGGTGGCCATGGCCTTCCTCCTCCTCCCACAAGTCAGGCTCCTGGGAACACAGAGTAGACTCTCAGGGTGGTCCCCAGAAGCCTACCCATGCCAGGCTTCAACTGAATAAGAGCGCACATGAAAGTGCCCCCTTAGTATGGCCTACCACACCTCTTCCAGCAACTTAGCTTAAGGGTCACCTCAGCTGCCATCTGTTTCAAAACAAGGTTCATGTCATATAAATTTTAAGCTGCCACCCCACCATTCTCTTCTTTTTTTCTTGAAAAAGCAGTCTACAGTCCTGGGGTCCACAGATCAGCGGCATCCATACCACCTGGGAGCTTGTTAGAAACTTTAGGCCTGTCCTGCCCATAGAACCAGCACCTCTGGGAGGGGCTGAAACCCGCATTTTAGGCATCGCTTTGGGAGATTCTAACCCGTGAGAAGGTCCCAGCGGCGTGGCTCACACTTCCCTCCTCGCTCCACACCAGGCAGCTTGCCTGTGTTCCTGTTACTCCACTGTCCTTGCTAAAGTCACCAATCCAATGTATACTGACAAACCCCAACAACATGTCTCAGCTCTGAGTTGGTACAGTTGCACCCTCCAGAGGTTCTTTTTTTGTGTGTGTGTGCACTGGGGATTGAACTCAGGGGCATTCTACCTCTGAGCTACACCCCAGCCCTATTTTATTTTTATTTTGAAACAGGTTCTCACTAGGTTAATGAGTCTCACTACTTGCTGAGGCTATCCTCCAACCTCAGCAAGATCCTCCTGTCTCAGCCTCCCAAGTACTGGGATTACAGGTGTGCGCCACCACGCCCGGCTTCTAGAGGTTCTTTAACCAGTGTTGGTATCAGAGGCCCCACTGGGAGGCTCTAACAGTCACGGAATGGTGTGTATTCCACAATCGCTTCAGTGGTTCATGGATCCCTCGAGGCCCGCCAAGCACGCCCAATTAAACCCCTGCTGTAGTAGCCTCTGGTTTTCATGGCGACTCCTTTCCTTGGCTTCTTCCTGGCTCTGTGACTGCTCTTGGGTGCTGGGGAGTACCCTCAGTGACAGTCAATAATAGCTACGACCGCAAGTCATAAAGACATGATCAATAGCCCACAGAACTGGGGCAGTCAGGAACACTGGGTGGGGACTCATCTTCTCACTCAGACCGACAGACGGATGCACTAACATGCTCGGTGTTAATTCCTTATTGCAGAGTCTCACTCCTTCCCACTGTTTACCTAGATGCTTATTAATCCAGATCAGTGTCCAGGGCCACACCTGCTTGCGGCAGGGCTTGTGCAGCTAGTAACGATCCCGAGAAAAAAGCCGGGCGTGGTGATGCACGCTTGTAATCCCAGTACTTGGGAGGCTGAGGCAGGAGAATCCGCAGGTTTGAGCCAACCTCAGCTACTTAGCAAGACCCTCAGGAACTTAGTGAGGCCCTGTTTCAAAATAAAAATAAAACAGGGCTGGGGGTACAGCTTAGAGGTAGACACCCCTGGGTTCAATCCCCAGTACCACAAAAAACAAAACACTAAACCAACATCTAATGCCTTGGCGAAGGATGACCTAGAGAAGCACATGTGACCTTGAAGATCGACAGATGGTGACACGGGGGCCCAGCAAGCTGAAACCACTTGGCTAAAGTCACAGCCAGGGAGCTAAGGCCGAGAATCCACGTTTTCCGCTTTTCAACCCTGTAATGAATCAGAAAGGGCACCTCCATGATTGTTCATTTTGAAGATCAGAAAAGGGAACCTAGGTACCTTCAGAGATAATAATAGCCACCATTGATCCCTTGCCCACAAAGAACACAGAATCCACTACAGCAGATCTCAGTGGGAAGCAGGCTGTGGCCCATTACGGCTGCCAAGAGTGGATGTGGAAAGAGGTGAAGGGCCAAAGAAACCCTACCGGGGGAAATGCTTTCCCCGGGAAGGGGCATGAAAAGGGAGTGAGCTAAGCGAGGTATTTATAGTCGGACAACAAAGGGATGACTTCAGGGACACCTTCTGAGCTGGAGAAAGGCATCTCGCAGCCATCCAGAAGATCAAGAGTCCGCATCTAACGGTTAGCCTGGAAAACAGCCTGGCCTTCACCTGAGAGAATGCCTGCCTGGCCAGTCCCCCTGGAGGAAATGCAACTCCATTTTGAGGAGGAAAAAAATAGAGATGTGGGAAGAGAAAGCCAGAAGAATTAGTAACATATTAAATTACAAAAACACATTTAAAAAAGTTATTATGTGTTCAGGACACAGATGAGTCTAACCGGACACACAAAACATCATGGACTCCATACTAGATTTGAGAGTTTCCTCTTAATCTCTTCGGGAAGAAAGGGATCAAATAAATTCCCTGTCTAGATCCAGTCGCATACATCAAGAGACGATGACCCGCCCCTGGGGTTTCCTAGCAACGGGTCAGGAGGCTGGGACACCGGAAAGCCAGCGTTCTGGCACAAGAGAACCCCCAGCCCCAGAGGCCTCCATTGGCCTCAGTGCTGGCACCAGGCTTTGTGGATCTGCTGCTCCTGCGCTCACATGGGGCCGCCTCCAGGCCAGGGCCAAATTCCAGAATCTTAGCTAACAGGACTCTCCACAGCCTGGCCCCATTTCCACCTGCGCCTCCTGGGAGCTGCTTTGACCCCTGCCCAAAAAACATATTTTTCGAAAAGTCTAAAGCTGCCGAGTGTGGTGGCGCATGCTTGTAATCCCAGTACTTGGGAGGCTGAGACAGAAGGATCTGGGTTTGCAGCCAGACTCAGCTACTTAGTGAGGCCCTCCGCAACTTAGCAAGACCCTGTTTCAAATCAAAGAATAAAAAATAGGGCTGGGGGTGTAGCTCAGAGGTAGAGTGCCCCAGTACCGCAAAAAAAAAAAAAAAAAAAAAAAAAAAAA